>JACJUY010001224.1:21516-33175 GCA_014220935.1 Platorchestia sp. MABIK | reverse complement strand
TCCTTTAGTGATTGTTCGGAACAGAATGTTTAATTTCCGTGAAAGGCCTAAAATCAATATTGACCGAAGCAACAATTAGAAGCAGAAATTTAGTGCGTTTCCTGCAGAAGATCACGCTGAAACAGTTCTTGGAAATGGGCCATCAAATGAGGTATTAAATCGGTATTACCCTTTTTTAATAAAGAGATCCATGAAATTTTGAGAGATTTACCTTGAAAAGCAAATGTAGCCTCCAACACATAAATATTTCACTCGCAGAATAAATGTGCATTTAAAAAAAAATTATTCTTTATGGTTTCATAGTTTCCATACTCATTGATGTTTAAATTTATCATGATCATGCACAATTGTTTTCTTTGAATGAAACTTGTCATAACAGAATGTCCTCCGCACGCCTTTTTTGGGAAGTTACAGGAGAGGCTGTTATACCGCAAATAATAATAAAAATGTACATGCCTTCTTGCTTTCGAGCGGACGGCACCGTGGCTATACAGAAAAAATCATCTCTAACAAATACGTTTCAACTCTTGAAAAGTCATTTTTTTATGGTGTTTCGAAGAAGCAGCTAAATGAATCCTATGGGAAAGAATTGAGTGTTTATTTTTTCTGCTTTGTGTTTTCGAAATCAGCCTTCAATCTATTGGCTTTGAATTTTCAGTTACGCTACGTGGAACCGTGTTCGAAACCCCATTTTGAATCAATCTATTGAAATAAATTTTTGTATTTAGCTAAAGGTCTTCTGCTATTATTTATCAACGTAATCTCGTTAATGCTTTAAACGAGGGCTATTCAACGCCATTTTAGTTTTTTGGGCATCAATAAAATGTTAGTAAAGATGTAGATATTATAATGATATATTTTTAAATTTTTTGGAGAAGTCGTTTTTCGAATTATTCTATTCAACCACATCTGGCTTCAAAGACTGCTTTTGCATATTATGATCCGAAACCGTTGACAAACAGGAATGAAGTGGTCCTTAGTCATTTTGGGCATCACCTGGACAATTACAGCTTTCAGGAAGCTGTCGTAATATGTTGATGTCAAATGACGCTCTACACATAGTAGTTCATAGGAATTTGATCTCGCGAGTTTGGGGGTCAGATATTTGAGGTCACACAAACGTAAAATTCTTTGATAGCCAGCCTTGGGTACCTATGGTTTTGAGACAAGGTGCTAAGTCTTCCCGCACGACGTATTGGCTCTCGTTTTATTCTTTATCAGCACAAGGCCTAACAACAGTTTTTAGAACATCAATGTATCCAGCAGCATCAGCTTTAAGACCCTGTGAAAAAATGTAAGATACCATCACATGGCCTTCACTACTAAAGGCCCGTTTACACTAGGGGCGTCACACGGGCGTCAAGCGCGTCACCGCCCCTCTGTGCAGCAGCTACGTGCGCTTCAGGCGGGCATCCGAGTGATTGACCAGCTAGCGATTCACAGCCGCCCTGCATCTTGCAACACAGACGCTGCACTCAGTCGGCTGCTGTCCGTGGTAATGTGCGGTAGTCTATGCGTTAACGCTTCAGCTTGAACTATGGAGAGCAACACCACATTTGCATGGTCTCGCTCTCTAGTAGAAACCATGATTGAACCATACAGAGCTAAGGCCATTTATGTATTTAAAATAATATTTTCACCTTAGCTTATGTGTTTTAGGTACATTTTGCAATACAAATACTGGGAAATACGTCTATCTTTGCTTTTTCATGGGAATTTTGTGTCAAAAAATTTCTACCATTCTACACCTATTCATTATATAAGTTTTTCCTATTTTTCTATACTGAAATGACCTGGAAATGTGACTTATTTTTGAAACCAAATATTGATTTAACAACGGAATGGTTTTGAAAGGATTTAATAAACAAAATGGAAAAATAATTGTTTCACCAACCTTCAAGTAGTCATCCCTCAACACAGCTTCACATGTTTCAATAACAATTGAACTCAATGCAGGTTTTGAATGCAGTCAAATTTAGTTTCGAAAATCCAATTTATTTTCAACTGAAAGTTCTCAGAAGATGTGAGTGTATGAACCCCTCTCGTCTCTTCTCTGCAACCGTTTTTTAATCCAAATGCTGCGATGCCTACCTTTTTTCTCTTCACAGCAGCACACCCTAAAATAATTGCCCACAACTCTTCTTCACTCACATCCATCCTCACAGGTGTCTAGATGCCGACTGAAGTGTGAGGCAGGCGCGTGTATCAAAAAATGGGTGTGAACAGTTGTGGGCGTCAAGCGCTGCAGCAAGCGCGCGTCAAGCGCTTGCTCAACCCTGTCGTTGCCCCAGTGTAAACGGGCCTTTACATCTATAAAATCATCACAGTAATCGGAAATTTGGTGTGTATCAACCTGTGTACTTCAAAAGGGCCTGCACGTAATCACCTGTCATTCAGTTCTATAACTTTTAATCCAAGTCAAATATTTATTGGAACGAAAAGCCGAATAATGCAATACACGCGAGGGTTTTCGACCTTTTTACGTAACCGTTTTGAACGTATGACGTATGAGAAGGTTTTCCTGTGTCTTTGCTGATGTCAATTGGTTTTTCTTTATTTGGTAGAACTTGTATTGAGCTTTTATTTATGTACCACCGTTCTGAAAGCCCTTTATGATGCTTCGAGTTCTTTGGCAATGTTATCATCGATCTTTCGGGGTCCTCTTTGTGATTGGAACATTACGCATAAATATGGTGTGCTCATGGTATCAAAGCGTTGAAAATGTTTTTTTCTTTGCTTCACGTAACAAATGGTTCGGTGGACAACATTTCATAACTTGTCAACAACTCGGTTTGACGGCGCTGCTTTCTGCCCTCTTCTCTGCCCACTGCGGTTAAAAGCGTCCTTCGGTGAAATGAAAGAAAAATACGTAGATGCAATATTGCAAGTTATTCTGTTCCGTAATAGCTATATAGGTATACAGTAATAGAGTAGGTACAGGTCGTATCCCATACAGTTATGAGAGTAGGTACAGGTCTTAGCCCACTCAGTTTATCCTTTCACAAGGTGAATTTATGGGTGCGAATTATACGAAAACTCAATGACAGCTAATTCTCTGGTAGACATGCGCCAAGTCTACGTGAACTAACCTCAGCTGCCATTAATTAAAATAGGGAGTTCCGTAAACGATAATAAGGAGATCCAAAGAATCCAGTCCAGGCACAAATTCCCACGCAGTCATAGCTGCCGATTAGAGGAAGGCGGGGCAGTGCAGTGCGGTGAGAGGTAGCTTTAGAGACCTTCATGGATCCCCACGAAGTTAGGTCCCATTCGGACAGTAAACGCTCATACTCATCGAAGCCTCGAGAGAGCGGTCAGAAATGCCCAGGTGAACGACTTCAAGTTCAGTGGAACAACAAGTAGAAAACACGAGGCAGCTGCTCGGTGGTAGGTGTTCTAGCAGTAAGGCTTTGAAATGATTAGAGGCCAGTTTCCTATACAAGCCTTTAGTTACAACCGTTGTAAATCGAAAAATTCACATAATTGGAACAGCCTACTAGTGAATAAGAGCTTTTATTTATTGAAAATGTTTTTGCGTTATTTAAATGTTTCATCAGCACTTGGATTCCTCTCACACGGTGCGCAAAACCTTTGATGTGCTCAAGGGGTCCTTTGCAAGATTCTGGGTGAAAAATTATTAGCCCTACTACTCGCCTGATCTGAACCTGTTCGACAATTTTTTTTATTGCCAACTGAGGTCAAAACTTAGGCAAAGCCACAGAAATCGTCACAGATAGACATCAGATAGACCGCTAAGTCATCGGAAATGGTATTATCTGCGCCGTGTCCAGTCTTCCAAAAGCGTTAGAAGTCTTCATCACTGCTAAAGGCAGTTATATCAAATTAATACTTTGTCATTCTGGAGTGCTAAATATTCAATTGAATTTTCACTTGTGTTTTTTTTTCACTAGTGCCTGAGTTTTTTACATAGAAAGGGCAATTATTCGGATTTATTTGACAGATCTGGTATGTTTGACAATCAAATAAGGGGACGGTTCGGGGTAAAAAAAGTCTGTAAGTTCTTGGTGGAGTTTTCTGATATATTTTCCATAGGTGTAAAATGTTAGGAGTAGTTTTTTACTCGTGTGGTTTTTAAGTAATTTATATGATCCATAAGTATCTTATAAACATGAAAAATAGGTGCTACGGAAAATGATTCTCCTTTTACAATTTCGGACTTACAGAACTGAAAAAGAGTTCTCTCGATAGCTAATTGTCTTGTCTAGAGATCCGGTGCAAAAATTTTTCGATGTAATGATTTTTGAATTTTAGGAATCTTTTTTCACAAAAACCGACCAGTTTTTTCGCTTTTTCGAATTATTTTGCTCGTAATTTTTAACATGGATTGAAATTGAAAAACTTATGCACTGGATCTCTAGATCTTTCCACCACTATTGATTGATGTGTTTGCCATCTCTGTACCCTCAAAACTGAGGGAGAAGAATCATTTCAAATTGCAATAAAGTGAGTTTTCAGGTTAGCCATTTTTCTGAAATTTGTGTTTTCTTTCTTTCCTAAATTTTGAACTGAGTATTCTTTTGGAATCAGCTCCACTGCTTTTTTTAGCTCTTTTTGAGTTCTATCGATTGATATTTCAGCGATTCCTATACCTTCAAAACTGCGGGGGAAAGATCCATTTCAAAAGTCAATAAATGCAAGTTTCAGAACAGCGTTTATTTTAGAAATTTTTTCTTCATTACAAACTAATTATCTTTTTTAATCATCTTATTGCTTTGTAGCTCTTTTTGAGCCCTTTCGATTGATATATTTACCATTCCTGTAGCTTCAAAACACCGGGAGGCGATTATCTGTTTACGCAGCAAGCTAATTAGCTGATGACTCAGCAGCCAGACTCGAGACAAACACTCAGTTACACCATCATAATTTATCACTGAGTAATAGAATTTTTCGTTTGAATACGAAAGCATTTCAAGCAAGGCCATGAATGAACCCTCTTGCTATTCTCGTAGAGGAACACTTAAAACTGACTTAAAATAAGGGGGGAAGGGGGAGATCATCCATACATTGGCGCGCCCCATGGTCACGCTAGTGCGCGTCTTCTACCCTGTCTAGGAGACGAACCAATGGACGTATTTGAGAGCTAATTATATCGTTGGATGCGCAAGAAAATTTTCTACAAGATGAGTTTAAAAACTGAAAACCTACCGATATCCGGAAGTTGACCTGAACCGTGTCCTTAAGCATTTTATTCACAACAAGCGATGAAGCAGTTGATTGCTTTTTAAGTCTAGTACGATGAACACATTTGAGTATTGCTACTTGCGGGTCCGAATAAGTTCAGCGACTTCTAAGGGATCTTATTGAATACAATTATGTTCAACAGAAATCCTTTAACTTAGTTGCACACTGGACTGATCAATGAATTGGTTCACTCAAGATTTGGAGCTTAATTAATTTTACATCAATGATTTATTTGGGCCAGATGTAAACAGAATATTCTATTTAAGATTAAGCTCGGACTTAAGATTTATGGCATTAATCAAGGCAAATTACTGTTTGAAGATGTGTCAAATATGGTGCAGAAAAGATTTACCATTATTACCATTTGTGATTAATATTTTGAAGGATTTGTATTAAACTTTTTTCTCGGAACTCAGCAAGGATCAAAATCTGATTTAGTTTCAATGAAAAAGATGCTGTGTTGTGACCCAGTTTTTAAATAATAAGGAAATACAGTTAGTTCTATTTACAGTTAAATGATCATGATGCCCAGTTTGTGCAGTTAATGGTTGTTTGAGGTTTCTGGCTTCTATTCATAACAACCTAAATGGGTAGTTTGAAGACACCCAAAAGTTGAAGTACTTTCAAACTTGTGAATGAATCATTGTGTGAGCAACGTATTCTAATTTTCTTCCACCGCTAATGGCTTTTTTTTACACGGCAAAGAGAAAGTTGGTTTTATTTTCATCAGTTCTTTGCCATGCTCTTTTTCCGCATGGTAAAATTGTTGTAAACTTGTAATGAGCGTTCAATAAAGTATTTTTAAAGCTTCTTCATATACACTGCATTTTTCTCTTTATTGAGGACTCCAAGGGATTTTGGTAATTTAGTACTGACATGCGTAACATGCTTTTCGATGGCCAGGTGCTTATATGTTTGAATGCCAAAGATTCACAGGAGTTGTTTCCTCAATAATATATTGCACCATCACCAATCGTAATGCGTGGAAGAGATGAATTTTTCATGTAGGAGAATATAATCGCCATTTGACTAGTTTTTTCTACACGCTTTCAGGGTGATAATGACCCTGGAAATCGAAACGTTTCAAATCGTTTTATTCATGGACTTTCCTAAATAAATAATGTTCTCATTGAAGACGAGTACTTGACTCTTATATATATAATTCGAATTTATAGAAGGTAAACCACTTATCGGTAAGTTCTGCGTGCAACGCAACTTTAACAAGAACGAAAGGTTTCTGGCTTCTTATTATTTTAGCCAATGATGGATCTAGATTATTAATATTTCACCATTGTCATTTCAAATTGTTAAGCTGAAGATGGGTCTAGGCCCGAAACGTACTAATTTTGACATACAGTTTTTTTAAAAATGATATGTCGCCTGGTTTTTGCCCTTTCGTTCTTGTAAACCACTTATACATAGATATTTTAAATCGGAAAATCAATGACTTTATTTATTTCCCACTTTTCACGATTCCTCAAAATCCGATTGATAAAGTTGTGTTCATTGAAAAAAAACTTAAGTCGTATTTAAAGTCATTTTTGAAATTTTTTTGCTGCTAGGAAGCTTAAAATCAGTTGAATAAAAGGATGATAGGTGAAAGTGAAATTAAATCGGAATCACGGTACCTAAAGTTGTATAGCAATTGAGGCAACTAATCGTAACGCATTGAAAAATGAAAAAATTAAAACTTGAGCTTTTAAACAATTATTTGTGAAAGGATCAGAGGAAGGGCAGGTATGAGAAAAGGGGATCAGAGAAATTATCACAGGCCAACATACGCAGGCAGGTTTCATTTTCAATTCGTAATATAGATTTTCAAACCATGTTGAATACCTAATAAAGACTATGATTTATAATTGCATGGCTACATTGGACAAAAAAAAATTCAGCTCAGTTCTACGAATTTGTAGAACTGCTTTTCAAAATTTTTCCTGATAATTCGCCCAAGGCATGTTAAATTAAATGTTTCATCATTTGATGTTGCTTATCTGAAGAAATTACCTCTCGTGCGTTGTTCTTATACACAGGAAGGCTTGAAACTCCAGCAGTGATTAGCCATCAATCGAGCAACCCATCGTTCTTGATGATGGTTCATCAAGATTTCAACTCCAGGTGAAATTGTGATGCCTTTTCCTCACTCACGTCATGAAGTTCGGACGAGAACCAATCTAAATTGGTGAAGAAGGGCAGTTGTATGCTCATTCTAACACCCGATATCTAAAAGTTAGGGTATATTTCTGCCACAAATCTTCCATGTATAGTTTGCAACCTTTATGTTTCCAAGAAGCCCTCTAACAACAGCAACAAACAAAAACATATAGCTGCTCTAACTTCAGTCATTGATAACTGAAATTCGGCACTAATTTAATCTGCCGTGAAATTTTTATACTGAAACGTTGCTAATCTTTCCGGTAGCTGCCTTGTTTGAAATTAACTATTTTCTTAAATTTTCCCGTAAAGAAGATAGAAGTAGCTTTGGAAATTAACATTTTTGGGATGCGGAGCGGTGGAAGTGGTGCATCTGGGTAGACCGTTTAACCATCATGGCCGATTCTTCGTAAAACCTTTTTATTTTGAGTGATCACTCCTTTGATTTTCGTTCACTTTAATTTACGTTCTCGTTGCATGTTTGAGTTCCTAAAAACTCTTACCGAGAGGCCTAGTACGACTTAAGCCCTACTTTGGGAACATACTTACTCTCCTATTTAGAAGTCCTTAAAACCTTAAAACTTAACCTTAAAATTGGACTAGAGCGCCGAGCTTAAAATTTCTACTTACCTCTTAATGAGAAGTTGTCTTCTTATTACCTTAAAATTACCTTAATAACTTAAAAAGTACTAGGTCTTTTCTTACTTTAACTTTGTATTTTTCCTCTAATGGCCTTCAATATGTGCCTCTTGAAATGTGCCCATTAAAGTTTCAAGGTTGGTGCGACATTGTAACCCTTAATTGAACTTAAGTGTGATATCTTGAACTACATGAAATTTTGGCCCAGTAAACGATAACTGTTGCAAAATTAAGTAAAACGAACGTAAATTTTCTTCTTCTAGAATTACTTTGAAGTCTGCCCGAGACTGCGCGTTTTAACCCAGCCCTGTTGTTGTCCGCCTATGGTTGTCCGCCGCACCTGTACGATTTATCCTGTCGACGGTGCTGTGCTGTTTTATAAGACTCATCGTCGTAGTGGTTCGAGGCCAAGCCAGCCCGCTTCGTAGGTGTGTTGCGAAGGGAGTTGAAATATCAGTTCAAATATCGAATTTCTTATAAAATTTCTGCTCGGATAAACCTATAAATACTTGGTTACGATAAGCCTTATAGCTTGTATATTCTCTTCCAGCTGTGTTGGACAGCCAAGTGTGGGTCCCGCGGATGTTGGTGGGATTTTAACCTTATACCGGCACATCCGGAGGTGGCCGAAGTTTAATAAAAA
The DNA here is from genome assembly GCA_014220935.1 of Platorchestia sp. MABIK. NCBI lineage: Eukaryota > Metazoa > Arthropoda > Malacostraca > Amphipoda > Talitridae > Platorchestia > Platorchestia sp. MABIK. Next base: position 24,540 of record JACJUY010001224.1, on the reverse strand, counting down.
TCGGTTCCTCTCTATAAGAGCTTTCCTTTCCTTTTAGGTCTAACAGTCTTAAATGTTACAAAATATTTGGGAACTATAAAATAGCAGCGTCGCCCATTAGAACTTGTGACGTTATGCAGTTTAAGAACCAAAATTACGTAAATTTAAACATAAATTTGCGTAAAGTAGATAAACCGCATGATAAATTAATGGTCATCAAGGCGGATGAGCATCAGGTGAAGATTAAATTCATGCTTTGTTTGGAAGATCAATTCAATAAACAGAAAACGACCGTAATTGTTGCTACTGAACTCGAAAATAAATATGACAAAAAACATGTCTAAAGCTACAACTACTTCTATAAAACCGAAATAACTTTTTTATCCATAGAATTTTCCTTCCAGAGAATTCCAAAATATCATGCCTTTGGGTTACAATGTAAAACTGTTGCCCTATGTGATAGATTCCTGTGTAACCGTCCCTTGTTCTTTTACAAGTTAGTCAAATCAATTTGTCAGGCCTAGGACGCTGTTCGAGCAATTTATTTTGTCCAGCGGAGGTCGATCCCAATATTGCTGAATCATGTTTGACAGTCGTTTCAATGATAAAACAATTTTCGACACGATCCTTTCTATACAGATATGTGCAATATAAGCGCCATAAGAGTTGAAGGCATTCTTGGGAAACACAATTTTGTTCACTTAATCCTTATCTTCAACGTTACGATATAAGACTTTACCTCTACGAGCTACGTTATTTTATCGTTTCAGAAGTACAGTATTACTTTCCTTTACTAAAGTTAGAATTCATCTAGTGGAACAAATTTTACATTTAACATTCAATGGTATCGAAACGATTTCAGCTTATGTCGCTGGTGAATAAAGACATTGTAAGTTTGTCTTACTACTACCCACCTGAAAAAAAACGTTCTTTTAAGTTCTTTTCCGATTTATGCCACGCGATTTTTATTTCAATCAAATAGAGGCTGACCGCGTTTCAACGCTTATTTAAATAGTAGAGAAAGTTTAAATTTGCACAAAACTGTTTCTTCTCTCTGTGGATAAACCTTTCGCAATGGCAATTGAAACAGTTTAATGCATTTTCAGATCTGGTAAAGCAAATGAAGAAGATAAAAACTCTTCAGATAAAGGCGGTTAGGGATAGTTGAGCATAACCTCGCCTCTAATTTATTCTGCCGAACTTTTTGGTCCAAAACAATTGCTGAAATATTGAGCTTCAAGTTATACAGAATGAGTGGTTCAATTGTTTAAGTGAAATTCGAACAAAATAGGGAACTGGGTTTGTTAGTATTTCAAAATGCGGTAATAATCAAAAATCATGAGTTAGCGATTGATTATGCCGAAATATTTTCAAGAGATCTGTCTCCGCCCAAGTAAAAATAACGTAGCATGCCAAATCTATAGAAAAAGACAAAATAATTTAATCGGTTGATAACCAAACTATTTCCTCCTAAAACAGTACTGTCTGAGTCTCTCTGCTAAACAAATGATCCGAGTTACTATGATCGTTATACCTATGCATTTTTACATGCTCATGTAAATAAAATCTTGCCAACTGATTCAAAGGAAATTTTCTCTGTTGTGTATTTTTTCACCTATCTTTGCCCTCGTGCTTTTGCATTTTGAAATACTTAGTTCGACAAAATCCTTGAACTCAAACTGGAAAAAAAGGCTTCAGCTCATTTCCAACTTCAAATATGTAATTCATATTCCCACCATTGGACTCGAACAAAACTGGAGAGAATATCAAAATCTGACCAAGCAAAGGGTAAGAAATAAAATAGTTGAAGATGCCTCCCTGCTTGAAGTCTACGCGGTCTGCTGATTTGTATTGTCTAGCTGAAAAGAAAACCCAAAGTGGTTTTAAAAAGTGTGACCTTTCCGTGTTAAAGCTGGGTTTAGATTTTTGAATAGCTACTAGTTCAGTTTAGAAATGATCGTCGGGTTGTTTCGAGAAATGTCATATACTATGATTCCTTTCAAATACCTAAAATACTTATATCTATGGCTGTGATTTTGATTTTCCCCGTTGTCTAACTATTGATTTCTGGCATTAAAAAGTATGTAAGCGAATTCACTTTGCGTCTACGGTAACATTCTTGTTGGAAAAAATCCTTTTACGAACAGCGAAAATTAAATTAGTGAGAGTATGTGTCTGTGCTCCACTGATTATCCATTCAATGATAACTGAGTATCATTTTTTCCACTACGAAATGCAAGAACAGCAAAAAAACTCATAATGTTTTCACTTTATTGTCTTCAAATTAGTGATGTACCGATGTATCGGTATCGGTATCGGCAAGTATCGGTCATTTTACTGGTATCGGTATCGGTACCGGCAAAATCCGGCTGATACTTTACCGATACTTTCCAATAATACATATTTTATCATAAAAATTAAAGTCATAAATCATGAAAGGAAAAGTATCAGCAAATAAAGAGCCTATTCATACCTAGTAAATTAGTTCGCTAACTGTTGAAATTACAGCGTTTAATCAGGCCCGCTAACTGAATTTATAACTTTGAATTCCCGATGAGTCACGTACGGTCAGTGAGAGAAATGTTCCATGAATAGTTAAACGCAGTAGCGACATAAAATTATTATACTTTTACAACTAAAACCTATTCAGTTTGACCCAATTTCCATTTCTCAATGTACATGACAGGCTATCAAAAATCGTACTAATTAAATAAAGTTGAAGGTGCTTTTTAAAGTTTTTGAAAATTCAATAAAAAAGTAGCCGAAAATTCTATTTTAATTTAGCTTGTAAATCGTCAAATATTACAAAGCTGATAATTTTAATTTAATTTACCATGTAAATCGCCGTACATCACGAATCTTGCATTTTTCTTCTATTTTAAGACGTTTGAAAAATTCATGAACAATCTTACAGTTGGTTGCGTGTTTGCGGATCTTTTCGGTTTCGGGGCCTATCAAATTTTAATGTTTTCTTTTCGCCAAAGTATGTATTTTGGTGTGAAAAACACGAAAATGAAAATCATTTTGTGGACAAATTATTCGTTA
>JACJUY010001224.1:0-20498 GCA_014220935.1 Platorchestia sp. MABIK | reverse complement strand
CATGTAGGGCTTATAATGATTTTATTTTAATATAATTTTCATAGTATCGGTATCGGTAGTAGTATCGGTCAAAGTATCGGTATTTCCAAGTATCGGAGTATCGGTATCGGTCAAAAATGGGTATCGGTATCGGTATCGGCCAAAAAATGGTATCGGTCCATCACTACTTCAAATACAACCTTCTTTTTCTTACACTAGTTCAAATAAGTATGGCCACGTGAAAACGGTGAAAACTAATAGTATAATACACATTTGTCACCCGGAAAGCTGTTCTATTGGCTACCCTTATTCGCTACGATGATATTTTTCTGCTATACTTTGCACGCATTCAAGCATCGATTAAAATTCCTTAATAGTAAATTGCAATTCAAAACTAACTTCGCATTTATCATCAAAGAGTGGCTAGGTAGCCAGCAGAGCGTCGTCGTTCCAATTTGAACAGCATGAGTGGAAATATTTTTCCGATGCTACCGCAGTTAAGTTAGGTTTGTGTAAGACATCATTTCCAAAATCGAAAAAATGGATAATATTGGTGGCTTGATATTTTCGCTGTAAAAAATGTCATGAACCTTTGGTCCAAAACAGAAGGGCTGTGTGTTGAATATTTCAATATAAGTAAACTTCTGAGCGTGACAGTCGTTTGAAGTCAACCCAAGATGAATTTCGGATGGAATTTGACAAACAAAATTTTGGCTGTTTGGTGAAAGCATGGTTGTTAACCTCTACAGATCTTCACTGCAGGCCAATAGGGGTTTTGGATCTATTAGAGGTCACTGTAGCCGACACCATATGAGTTTTATAACCCCATCACCTTCTTTTGTTTCAGTTCGAGGCAACTCTAGAACCGTTAACATTTTTTGTCGATGACATTCATTGGGATATTTTTAAATCCATCTAAAAATTCCACAGCCAACGCATATGTTTTCAGCGTTGTTTTCTTTGCTAAGATGTTTTGCTTAGAGAGAATGTAAATAAGATGACTCATTTACATTGTTTAACCAGCACTCTGTTCTGACTCAATTCAAATTATTCCTAATTTGAACTCAAGAAATTATCATGAAATTTACCTCATCTGAGACATGATTTTTGTAATGCACCGTACTAGGGTAATCTGAGTCAAATGAACCCTCAGTTTATCGTCCTCAGTTAAATTTTTCGCCTATAGTAGCATCTTTCTACGGTTCTGAAATGCATATGCTAGAGTATTTGCTATATTGTTAGTGAATAAAATGAGTTCATTTTCAATAAATAATCATGAATACCAAGAAAATCGAGGAAAACGAACTTAAGATCACTCGTACGTTGTAGAATAAAACGAGCCATAGGCAAATTATGAGTTTAATTTTGATGACAATTTCTAAGCTAATTTCATTGCACTAAAATAATTAAACCGCACCATGGAAAGAGTAAACACCTGTGCTGGGCTTGTGTACCAACAAGCCTAACTCTGAAACATTTATTATTGATTTCACAGTTCTTCTTCTTGAGTCACCTGCAGATTAAGAACGCAAACGAGTTCCACCAAAAAATGCCAGACTCTGCAGGCTTCAGCACTCGATCCTCAGGAAAGGAGGCTCCATCAGCACTCCTTGGTTTTCGGGATATCAGCATCGTCATTACCCTGGGACCTCAATTTAAGACATTTCTTCAAAAATTATACTTTTGTTTATTATTCTTCGAAAAAATGGGATGTCAACAATTTTGATAAGATGAACTTCTTTATGAAAATGTAAGCTCGTCGTGAAGCTCCAAGCCGAAGATTGGAGCCGAATCAGCTCTGCGCTTTCGTGGCCCGACGCAGCATGGCGAAGTTCCGGCAGCGACTCCGTGCCTTTTTGTCCTCGCCTTACACGGTGGAGGCGTTGTGGCGGCTCGGCGGCAGTCCTTGGGCGGCGCGAGTCTCTTGAGCTCTACTGCACTGAGGAATGGCCTTCTAAGCACGTCCTTTATGGTAAGTTGGGAAGCAATTTCAGTGCGGTGTTCTCTTTCCATCTCAGTGCTTCGATTATTCTTGATAATTGCCAGTGCGAACGGATATTACAACTTAATTTTTGTCTGAGCCATACGAGTATAGAACTATGAACTTTAGGCTCAAATAAGCTTGAGCTCTTTTGTAGCCTCGCTGCCAGTCTTGCTGGTTGGCTAAATTCCATTGTATGGGCTAATTTTGTTTAGCTGCGGCAAGCTCGTAAAATAAAGTAATCTTAAATCTTTTCCTAAAGTTTTGTGAGCCGCTTCAGCATAACGTTTAGTTCCCCTGAAAAGTAGTTAAATTTACTATTGAAATTATATTTTCTTTCAAAGGTACGTGTATTGGTTCAGACTTCTTGGAGCGAGCTGGAGGAGTGCGGAGGGTTACCGCACTAGCCCGTTTCTTAACTCCGGGCTCCCGCCGCTACGTCATTGGGGGCGGACTGTGCCGACCGCACTACATACTTAGTGTTCTTTATTGATCTTTGCTGTTTTACGCTTATGCTAAGTAAAGTCATGGCTGCCGCATCTAGTTTTTACTCCTTTGGTGACCCTTCTCCAGATTAATTTTCAAGATACGTGCAAACACAATTAAAGGAGAAAATTATTGAGGCAAATGATGTCACTTGTGGTAATAATTTGTGTCTTTGAAAATTGATGATCAATGTTTCTTTATTAAGATATCAAATTCTCCCTGGACCTATAAATGAGTATCGCAAAAATAACAAATTTCGTAGCTTTAAAATCACCTTGAATGTCTGCTTGACATTTATTTCGCTACCACCTCATGGCTGAAGTTTTTATCAACATAGAGTAATTAAAACCTTGCAATGCAATTGAATTTCAAATTGGTTTTTGGAACCACTCCTATGCACATGTCAAAAAATTGGAAGATTTGTTTGAGTGACATTTGTTTACAATTAAATGAGAACTTCATGGGCGAAAAACAGTGATTCATGAGAAGATGTAAGCACTGATATCCATACACCTAAAAAAGAGAAAAACATTTTATTTTTCTTTTAGACACAGACCATTAATGTTTTAAAGTCGTAGCATAAAGATCCTTAGTTGATAAACAAATATGATCGCCACAATACCCATGTTAATTGTCGAACAAAAATAATTGACAAAAAAACTTCAAAATTTATTCCCTTTGTTGAATTATTTTAAGGTTGATTGCGGGTAAAAGGTATGTATATATATATTATTTATTTATCATATACACTTATCCATTCATGAATTATTATTTAGAGATATATAAATATATGAATACGTATATATATATATAATGCCACTGTGTGGGCGCACTGATAGAAACACTTTCATTTTGTCGTACTCAAACCGAAATGTGAACCTAGGTTTTAAATATCGAGGAAAGATGTGTATGAGATTAAAAATCGGCGAATAGAAATGATGTTGCCTATAATCGATTCAAGTTAAAATCAAGTAAAAAAATACCAGTGACGCATTGTTGAACGAGCTTGGGAATTTGCGGTAACAAAGATTAAGGTTGAAAGTAAATCGGGTTTAAAAAACTCTGCATCGAAAACGAGGAAGTCGACATTCGTAACTATCATTTCACTCTTGCATAAACTAGTTTGCTAAATAACAAGCTCGACAAAATAAAGTATTTCACTTAATCTATGATAATTTCTACACCAATAGTGCTTCCCCAAACGACTTCACCAGAGTCAAAGACATGAAAATGATTGTTTTACAATGCAAGTCGAAACATTTTACAACATTTACAGCATAATTTGAACACTTTCATTAAAGCCACTTCCATGAATTATGCTGTCGTGATGTACTCACGATCGTCACAAAGGAGAGATGAATGTGCGTATACTGGATGTTGATTTCCAACAGATACAGACTTTCACAGGTGATGGAATACTCAAAATAAATCCTTTTCATGGATTTCAAAAATTGCAATACTCTTTAATTTGTGAGATATTGAGCTATAAAGTCTAGAATGTCCCTTACGTATTTTGCAAGTAATTTACGTTTCTAACGAATGAGAATGGAAAATGAAACAAACATTGCGTCAACAAGCGTGCTGTTAATCAATATCTTCAATTATTATTGTTGAAAGTGTCTGCCTCCTGCTTCAATGCAGACCTGACACATCCTCTGAAAAGACTGCTGCACACGAGACAACATACTTTGATCTTGAGCAATATCACCTGCTGCAGCCACTACTCTTGCAATAAGATCCATATCAGACTTAACTGGTGTTTCGTAGATCAATGTCTTTACGTGGGCCCTACTTAAAAAGTCTAAAGGGGTTAAGTCTGGAGATCTTGCAGGCCATGACACAGGCCCAATGCGACCTATCCACCTGTTCCGAAACGTTTTGTCGAGGTTTTGGCGAGCATTTTCATCATTATGAGCAGGAACCACATGTTGCGGCGTAGACCTAGAGGCACATCTTTTAGCAGTCCTGGCAATGTATCCCTAAGAAAAGTGAGATACGTTTGTCCATTTAGAGGGGATGGCATCAGATATGGGTTAATAAGGTTTTCACTGCCAATACTGGGACATACATTCACCCTAAGCCTATCTTGGTAGCGGAAGCGATGCTCTTCATGAGGGTTCTCCTCCTGTCAGCTGTGCAAATTGCGTGTGTTAAATAGTTCAGACCGTGTGAAAGTTGCTTCGTCTGTGAACAAAACACGCTTGAAAAACTGTTCATCATTCTATACCTGCATCAGGCACCAACGTACAAAGTTAACCCTAAGGATGTGGTCATTTGGGGGCAGATCTTTCACTCGCTGGAAATGGTAAGGATGTAAATCGTTGTCTCGCAAAACATTCCACACATCCACATGGTTGGGGATTGCTAAGTCACGTGCTGCAGCTCTGGTTCTTGCACGAGGCTATTTACGGAAGTAGTGCAACACATTCTCTTCAACAATCTCCCGCACTGGCCGGGGCCGGTCATAGGCTCTTCTGTTCACATGGAAAGTACCACGTTCACGTAGGTGACGGTGTATGGCCGTAAACATTCAATGGTCAGCCAGAAATCCGTTTAGGAAGCGCTCTTGGTATAATTTATCAGCCTACCTAGCATACCCATCCGTTGCACCATGCGTCAAATGCATGTCAGCCAGCTCTTCGTCTGACAAATGTGCCGCCATGTTACCCGAACGACGTGCAGCAGTGAACTGGTTCGTAAACATAGAATGTTGCCAAATTGTAACTCAATATTACAGTAATTAAAATTCACGCACACCAAACTTGAAACTTTAAAGCTCAATATCTCGATAACTAATGAGTTTTGGAATTTTTGATATTCATGTAAAAGGATTTGTTTTAAGTATTCCTATCACCTGTGAAAGTTTGTATCTGTTGAAAATTATTATCCTGTGGATATATACAAATATGTACACGAGACAAACAATGACAGTGTACGACATGAATAAGAAGAAAACGTTCAATGTCCAGTGAAGTTAATGCATTACATAAATTTTTAATAGTTTCTGTATAAATGTATTTAGTTGATAAACCTATAAAGATATCATAACAGCCCAGGTCAATGCTTGTTCAAGGGGTTGAGAAAATTAAAAAAATAAATCCCACTGCCAATTATTTTAAGACTAAAATTATTTGTGAATGAACACAAAGGAAATAAACACGGATCACAGTGCGATGAAACATTTATGACAGTCTCCACGCACATTGACATATGAGGTTTAGCCTTTACGACATCAGGGAATTATGCTGAAAGTGTCATAGTTGGAAGGCGATCATTTTATAATCTATACTATAATAAGAGTCGCGTCCGTTTGTCCGAAGCCAGCCGAAAGTGTGTGATGAAAGTATCCGTGATACAAGCTTCATCAACTCCACAATGTCCATCGTATTAATCCATCAGATTTGAGTAGGAATGAATATCATGGGAATTCTTAAGAAATACGAATGTGTGTCATGTGATTTGTCGAACATCATTACACATTTTTGACGGGCTGTGTGCACTCGGCCTGATAAACTCTTGAGAGATTGAATTTTTTTGTTTCATTCTACCTTTCTTTCATTTTGCCTCCTTTCTTATTTCAAATAAAGGGTGTGGGACTAGTCAAATATGAAAGGTCAAAACAACCTATATTTGAAAATATTTTTTCGTTCGAATCATTGTTTGTCTACGCTTAAGTTCATTATTTTCCGTCAAAGCCGCTCATGTTCCACGCTCTAGAACGCTTTGGAGAGATCGAACAGCAGCAAGAGTGTTACATTCTTTTGATCGGTATTACTTAGATTTTTTTTTAGATATTTAGAAGTGCATCCTGAGTGCTAGTGTTCCTCTATTGTCATGTTGATTTCAACGAAGTAAATTCGCTTCGTCCGATATTTTAATCACCAGTGTTATACAACGATCTAACTATGGAGGGCTTCTATTGGTCGTGGAGCTTATTGTCTGGCATTGATACTTTAGGTACACTGGGGAACACTCGTTTTGTTGCATTTAAAAACAAGCTTTTGTAAGCTTAATTTGAGTGTGATGATTTCAAATCTAAAGTCGGTTCTTGTATGCAAGCTACACATTTTATGTTTTTTACATTTTAAATCTTTAAATTTTGTAAATTTTTCGTTATCATAGGAAATTGCAGTTTCAGCTACAATTCGTTTGTTCTTTTGATCTTAAAACTGTATGAAAGTAATTTCAGTATATATATCAAGGCAAAAGAAACAAAATTTTTAAATGGGATTTTAAAGTAAATTATACTATTGTCTGTTGTGCCGCCGTTTCTGGTAGCGTTTCTTAGAAAGCATCAATCTTTACCCCGAAGTTAGATCAGCAACCTTCTGAACATTACCACAGTCACTGTTCTTGAAAATGAATCTGGAGAAGGGTCACCAAAGGAGTAAAAACTACATGCGGCAGCCATGACTTTACTGAGCATAGGTCCCAAAACAGCAAAGATCAATAGAGAACACTAAGTGTGTTGTGTGGCCGGCACAGTTCACCCCCAATGGCATAGCGGTGTGAGCCCGGAGTTAAGAAACGAGCCAGAGCGGTAACCCTCAGCACTCCTCCAGCTCGCTCCAAGAAGTCTGAGCCAATACACGTTCCTTTGCTTTGAAAGAAAATATTGTTTTAATTGTAAATTCAACTACTCTGCAGGGAAACTAGACGTCATGCTGAAGCGGCTCACAAAACTTTAGGAAAGATTTAAGATTACTTGATTTTGCGAGCTTGCCGCAGCTAAAGAAAATTAGCCCAAACAAAGGCATTTAGCCAAACAGCTAGACTGGCAGCGAGGCTAAAAAAGAGCTTAAGCTTATTTGAGCCTAAAGTTCATAGTTATAGACTCGTTTGGCTCAGAAATAATAAAGTTGTGATATCCGTTCGCACTGGCAATTATCAAATGTAATCACAGCACTGAAATGGAAAGAGAACACCGCCCTGAAATTGCTTCCGAACTCACCATAAAGGACGTGCTTAGAAGGCCGTTCCTCCGTGCAGTAGAGCTCAAGAGACGCGCGCCGCCCGAGGAGTGCCGCCGAGCCGCCGCAGCGCCTCCACCGCGTGAGGCGAGGACAGAAAGGCGCGGAGTCGCCGCTGGAACTTCCCCATGCCGCGTCAGGCCACGAGAGCGCAGAGCTGCCCTGGCTCCAATCTTCGGTTTGGAGCTTCACGAAGAGCTTACATATTCATAAATAAGTTCATCTTATCAAATATTCTGACATCCTATTTTTCGAAGAATAACAAACAAAAGTAGAATTTTTGATGAAATGTCTTAAATTAGAGTGCTGAAGCCTGGAGAGTCTGGTATTGTTCGGTGGAGCTCGTTTGCGTTCTTAATCTGCAGGTGACTCAAAAAGAAGAACGGTGGAATCAAGAACAGCAAAGGTTTCAGAGGTAGTCTTGTTGGTACAGAAGCCCAGCACAGGTGTTAACTCTTTCGATAGTTCGTTTTTTTAATTTTTTTGAAATGAAATCAGCTTAGATATTGTCACCAAAATTAAACTCATAATTTGCCTATGGCTCGTTTTATTCTACAACAGCTGATGAAATCTTATCAATTAGTTTGTAGATTTAAATCAGGTTGGTATTTACGTTCGTAACTTTTGCGTTTGTACAATTCAACTGGGCAATCTCGTATAGTGCTCTAGCAGTAGTCAGCCATAATTTTTTTGCCCAAGCGCCTTTGGTAGCGTTCTTCCATAACCTTTAGGCCTTGGTGGAATCGTTCTCTTATTCGTCACTCACAGGGCCAAAGTTGTCGTGGAACTTATCGAGGTGGCAGTTTAAAAAAATGAAGCTCAATGCTCATGTTGCACCCAAGATCACGAAAGGCGAGGAACATTCTGTTCGCAAGTTCACCGTAGTTCTCCGCCTTATTATTTCTTAAGAAGTTCTGAATGACACCCACAAAGGATAACCATGCTGCCCTTTCTAAAGCGGTCATCTAGGCAGCAAACTGCTTAGCATGAATTAGGGTTCAAAAACCTAATTTGACTTGGAGAGGAGGAAAGATGATCTTATCTCTGCTTACGAGTACAATTTGGTCTTGTATGACATTTGGCATGTCTGCCTCAAGGGTGTCACGAATAGGCCAGTCCTTCTGGACCCAATGTCTGTCTTGTGCCCGGCTGTCCCGCCCACAGCGGAAACATGGAAACTTGGTGAAACCTTTTGTTGTCCAAGAAGAAAGTTCTCCATCTTTAATTCTACACAAATGAGCCAACTGTGCTCATGAGACTTCAATAAGTCCATGACCATTCTCATTTCATAATAGTTTTCCCGCAAAAGCACTGAGTGACCGAGATGTACTGTTCTATAAACATTGTCATTATGTAAAAGAACACACTTTAGACTCCGTGTTGAACTGTCTGAAAAGAGCATCCTTTTAGGAAGACCATAATAAGGTACACCCAGTTCTTTGAGAAGTCCTGGGATGTCATGGCAGTAAACAAATTGTTTGTCTTCTGAAAAGAAGGTCACAAAAGTTGGTCACGCTTTCTGCCATATGAGACTTCAACAGTGATCAACAAGGTTTTTGCTTTGCAATCTTGATGCCAAAAGCTCTGCTGCTTTCTCTGAAAGTCCTAAGTCCCGCACAAAATTGTTTTGTTCAGCTTGGGGAGGGGGAAAGGTTCAGTGTCTGAAAAACAGTTCTCCAAGTGTGAACACTTTTCTGACAATTCACTCTCACAACTGTCTTGCTCGCTTCTATCATGTCCAATGTCATTTTCGTCCAATGATGGAAAGCCTTCGAAAACTGGAACTTCTTCAGAGTGCGGAGGAGGCCGAATAGCTGAGGGAATGTTCAGATACGTAATCTTATGTCGGGTTTTCCTCCGAACACCCGTTGTGTTTACCATGCAGAAATTACAGTCAGTTACATGTTTGGTGGGTTTGTGTAAAATCTTTGGAACTCCAAAAGGCATTCTTTTGCGTGTTCTTTTGGTACAGCTCGAAGGATTTCCTCGCAATTGTGGCAAACAACATGATGAGCCCATTACTTGTCTTGATAACCAAAATGAACTTAAAAATATTTTGGGGTTTTTTGAAGGAACCTGAACAAGTGGTAACAGGGGGCGTTAAAATGCACCAGGAGCGTACGCTGCGGCGTCCTCCTCGACGCGATCCTTCCCTTCTTGACCCACTTTCCACTTCTCACGAAGCTAAGAACGATGAGTACCTTCGCTAGCTTGTGAACTGAGCGTTTCTGTATCGAATAGAGCAATAAAAAATCCAGACATAACTGGTGCACGTCACATGCGGTGACTGTTCGGCGCTTCCTGCTACACCTGAACCAACCCCCTTCCTGACCCACTTTTTCCCTCTCTCGAAGCTCAGAACGCTCTGTACCTTCGCTAGCTTGTGAACTAAGCATTTATGTATTGTTTTGAATACAACAAAATAAAATAATTTTCAGAGGCGTGGCACAAGCGCTTATTATTCGGCGCTGGCTGCTGCGCCCGTACCCTCCCCTCTTCAAGACCTCGTTTCCCTCCCTTACGATGCTCAGATCGTTCTGAAACTTTGCCAGTTTGTAAACCAAGCATTTCTCTAGCGAATAAAGTGATAAAAAAATATAGAACATACGGACTTTGGGCAGACGTTCCAATCTTGTTTGCTGCGTAGGAGTTAAAGATAGTCAACTGTCAACTCGGTTAGAAGGGTAGCCATTTAAATGTGAGTGGGGGCTTGCTGCTCATTTTGGTTGGAAAAAATGTCAATCAAAGTTTGAGGGGAAGAAAATGTTAGCGGGCAGGTGGTACGCCGAAGAGGGGGAGGAAAAGAGCAGGGCTTCTTGTGAGAACGACCGTTTTCTTATTTAGCGGGGCTTGGTCTTCGTGACATTTGATGATCTCAGTGTATTATTTGTATAAAACGATGCAGCTTGACATAATTTGCAGCAAATGTAGCCATCAGAAGTGAAAGAGGAATAACAGCTCTTCAACAAGTTCGTTTTTTTATTAGTACAAATGTGTACCAATTATTAAATAGCTCATATACGCACCATTAACAACGGCTACCATTTCACTGATTTCACTAGCTTTTTAAAATTAGACTACGGCGTTCATATTAAAATGTTTTGAAAGTATGCTTTTCCCGCTTGTTAAATAGATAAAGACGTAATCAAGCAGTAGAGATGTGGTTTCAATTCCGCTTTTTCCCACCAAACCAATCGTGGAAACTGCGGCAACACAGTGAACGTGTTAAATTCTGAATACTTTCAGGCTTACATAGTTTCTAGCAGATGTAAACTTTTGAGTTGAGATCATAGGTTTGAAAGCACGCGTGAGAATGTTGAAAAGAATAATTTCTCACTGATATTATTGAGATTGAACGAGAGACGAATATAGATAGAAGTTGTGAGATGTAGTACCGGTAGGATAAGAGGCGTAAGTATAGACAGAAAGGGGTTCAGTGATGGCAGGATCCTTGTGAAGATCCAAGTTATCCGGTTGTTGCTGTTGAGCCAGGCTCGCGTTTCTCGCTGATCTGCTTGGGAAAATAGCGCTCAACTCATCCACTGGAAGCTTGCCTTAGGAAGTCATTCAAGAGACCAGGTATTGCGGAAGAATAATTAGAATGCAAAATCATATTTGCCTCTATGTATAACACAGCAAATTATTTTTCAATTTCCTGACCAAATTCACTTCAATTTTTTCTGTTCAGTTCTTTCTCGGAAAAGTTTTAGAAGTCTCTTCATTTTATACGTCACTAGTTGAGCGATTTATCCATCGAAACTACAAAGTTATTTGCTGATAGGGTAATTTAAACTAATTTCGTCCGTAAGAAATTTATTTTGCACGTCAAAAACGTTCAATATAGATTTTTTCACAATAACAGAGAAGTTGTGGCCAAAATTAATCACAGTGTTTCATTTTTCATATGATGCGAGTTTACCATTCTATGGTTATTATTATTTAGTGACCCTGATTACGGTGATGTTGTTTCCATTTTGTCGGTGAGTGTAATTCGGAAATGCGATTCACCACAGTGCGATGGTCGCATCACAGCTTCAAGAAGACTGGCGTAAGTTTATACAAAGCACCAATCTGTTCCGGTCGTTAGAAGTGATTAAAACTGAACGCATTTTTTAATTTGTTTTCCGAGCTTACAATTCCATGAGGTAGAAACTATATTCAAGGAGACTTAGTTTTGAGTTTTGTGAACATTTCATTCCTTCAAATACTGAAAAGTTTGATGCTCCGTTTACTCGGAGCGTTCGTTTGCCACCGCCACACGACTGGACTGATTGAGGCCCTGACTAACGCTCCCCATGAATCTTTATCAGTCAGGGAACTGCTGTTGATGTCTAGATGCATACCATATTGATATCGCCTGTTCTGCTTACAAAAAATCAAAGTCACTCGTGTTCATTTACATCAGAATGTGGAATCTACACTGTGTTACACCCAGTGTTCAATGAGCCAGAACAAAATGTAAATATTTTTCTTCCTTTTCTCTGGATATGTACACGGGCTCCTTCGTTCTCTCTATAGAATAATAAATCACTTTCCCAGGAAATGAATATTCGAGTTTATATTTTTGTGTTTCTGGACGTTCCCATTTCGAGAGTACTGCTTTTCTTCCCCTCCTGGGCACACTCAAGTGTAGGTGCAAAGGTCACTCGAGTTTTCCCCCAACCACCTAAAAGAAATAGCTCGCTGCTCCAGTTCAGTAATTAATGGGGCTTCGAGTCCATAAATCTCTGTTTGCCGCCGCCAAACACGCCGCTTCCGATCCACGCAACAAATCGGAACATGAACGTTGACAGATGGCCGGGTGCCTGAAAGCTGCGGTTTATTTGAAGGAGGTTGAGCAGACCCTGTATTTTATTCCAAATATCTTAGCTCAGAGTTCAGTTGTAATTAATCCATTTTTTTTGTCGACTTCACGTGCCTTCGAGCTTAAATTAATGAACGTCAATGAAATAAAACGCAGGAGGTACCACGTATCGTTAGTATTGTCCTAAGGTTTATTGATGTTGATAATATATAAATTAGAATTGAGGAAACTGTCGAACACAAATAGTTCATTGTTTAACTAAAAAAAAATCAAATAAGTTTTTTTAACGGTTCAAAAACCTGTTATATACTCGTGCTTGTGTAATTCGAAATATATCATTTTATATTACAGCAAACTCAAATTTCTCCGTCCAGCTACCATCTTAATGATTTTCCTCGTTGTTAGAATTTAGATCGCATTTATAAGTCATTTTCTTTCTGATGACGTATTTTCTGATTATTCTTGATGGCTAAATACAAGGGATTAAATAAAAAGGCTTCTAAATTTGTTATTTAATGTAGAAATGATGACTTGAAATTTAACAATGACTTCTGGTTCAAATGGTTAATACAATCGATGGACAGGAATTTATCTATAAAAAGCACATATCGAGGTGAGGCCTTGTTACCGAATTAGTTAGCAAAACACATATTGTCTAATACACAATGTGAATTTACGCGTACATCCTAGATACTGAATAATGCTCCGTACACTGTAAGCAAACGTTGATTCCTACACGTAAGATAACAGAAATGAATGGTAATTGTGGACACATGGAAGAATTTATACTCATCTGCACTCAAATTCCAGATTGGCGATTGATTGATAATTCAATTAAGTGGCTCCAAAGGATATCAATGCCAGTGCTATCGCATGCCCGAAGGCAGCGAGGCATCTACACGTCCTGCACTCAGAGTATCGATGGCGCTAATCCCAAACCCTCTCGCTGCCCCGCAGACCGGCAGCCTCAGGGGACGCTGTTATGACTCCGAAAATACGTGTCCCGGTTCACGATTCTTTACATTAATAATTTACCGGAAAATAGCAAGTGTTGTCAGATAATTAGATTAGATTACGCTCACCTATTAATCAACAAGTATTTATACGGAATGAACTAACATTAAGTGTCTACTAATAGAGTTGAATTATATGAAGAGAGATGGAGTAGAGGCGTCTAGCATTACAGTTCCTTCGAGACGATGGGGGAGCGTGGAGTTCTCCAGAGTGGGGTGTAAAGGTGGGGTAGCTTTTAAACGACGCTTCTCGATGTACTGAAGAAACCGTTGGTTGAGATGTTCTGGGCTATGTTAGTAGAACTTCGCGCATGCTGTTCGTATCGACGATAATATATTTTTGATGGCGGATCTTTTGCGAAGGTGATCGTTGGCCAAACGTTCCCTTCTTCGTAACGTTTATTTAAACACGACGTAGGGTATCTGAATCGTAAACCATTACAAACCTTTGTGTAATTTAATTGATATAAATGAACTAAGGTAATGTTTTCAGTAGAGCGCGAAGATGCTGCCTCATCGTTGGAAGAAAACAATCTGACAAGAAATTGTGAGCTGGGAGAAATGTATTCATCGTTCATCTTCCAAGGAATGGATACGGTTTAAATAATTAATAAACCTCTAAATGATTTAGCACACCAATTCTCAGCTTCAGAGATTTAGAGGATATTTTTCCATCTGCTGAAGACATTCTCTATTCTTTTTTCGGCGAAAAAATATAAGTCGAGTTACCAAATCGCAGGTATCGCATTTTTCACTGAT
Source organism: Platorchestia sp. MABIK (assembly GCA_014220935.1). NCBI lineage: Eukaryota > Metazoa > Arthropoda > Malacostraca > Amphipoda > Talitridae > Platorchestia > Platorchestia sp. MABIK. Next base: position 6,506 of record JACJUY010001224.1, on the reverse strand, counting down.
GAGAAATACATTTGGAATAAATGTGATGTTCAAAATGTGGTATCTGATTGAGTTAAACTGTTAGGCGCTTTCTAAAGTCACCACACTGGCGTTCGCAAAACACAATGCTTCACATGACACCACTCTACTCACCTTAAGAGAAGCGGGCCACAAATTTTACGCAACTAAATCACTTTCACCTTTTTGCCCACAACAAAATATGAGAACTGAAGGGTGTGCGAAGAATAATTCTCGAAACATAACACATTTCATGCAATTAATTTAAACTCTATGTAAAGTGTAGAGTGCTCTTGTATCGAACCCGTTTATTTGGTTTACCACTAATGATTATTCATTTATACGAATTCAGCCAATTTTCCCTTTAAGAGTTTTCAATTATGCTAGCAAAACAGTGAAGTGACTTAAAAGTTAGGTGCTTCATAACTCGAGTCTCATTTTCACTGAAAAAATGTGTGAGAAAGCTTATCAATGAACTGATGTTTTTCTGCTTCAACACAATGTCAAAACACGTGAGAAGAAAAACGAGAGTAGAGAAATACCTGATTTGGAATGCAGCTGAAATCAATGATATTTAACAAAAACTCGATAGTATTATAACTGACGTTTATGACAAAGTCTTAGCCATTCAACCTTAGCATTTACTTTCAATAATGGGCAGTTGAAGTAGATCCGGTGAGCTTCTTCTCTCTAGCAACGAGTGTGGGTGGACCTAGGCAGCAAATTTTCATTGATATAGCGAGTTTTCTCAGTCAAATGTGGTACACACTGACGGAACACAACAGCTTTACGATCATATATTATTGAGAGTCTGATCTGAATATTCCCTATGAGAGGTGTTGCAACATCGTGAGAAATCGTAATCCAGTGGTGACCCTCGAATGATCTTTTAAAATACGACGAAAATCACATTTGTTGAGGCGTAATTCGTCCAGTTCAAAGCGTGTTTAAAGCCTAACAAAATAAAATATTATCATATAATAGTTAATAATATAATGCATTAAGATAATATATTTTCATGTATTATCTTGAACAGTTGAAGTATTATGGAAGACCAGCGATCAACGTCTGGTCATGGAGAGATTCGCAACTCTGTCAAGCCCAAAACTTACTACAGTTGATGTGCATCATGAGTTAAACTAATTTTATTGATATTTTATTGAAGCAGACGATAGATTTTTAAAATAGGAGGTAGAACAGAAGTCACTCGATCGAATTCACTTCTGTTACCTAGAAAAAACATCTCACAATGTAAAGCCTGTATGTGTGATCAGTGAACAATCCTTTAAATCGAATTATTATTATTAGGATGACTGAGGTGTTATGTTATAATAGAGTTTAATAAATTTTGACTGTGAACCTTTTTGTCTTAGATTTCATTTAGTGAATTTTATTTACAATGGAAGGAACTATCCATTTAATTAATGTTTACTATTTTCAAAATTGCTTCCTATAACGAACTTTAAATTTGAAGTGAAAATTGAACTTTACTGTTATCTATCGTAGAAAAATGTTAAATGGAGATATACACAAACTGATGGTCATGTTCTTTGTTTTAACTGTACATTTTCCACAAAATTAAGGAGACAAACATTCTACATAATGTTCTCCTACCCTTTAGAAAGCGTCTCGAAAGTTTCTAAGTTATGTTAACATAGTTTTAGTAAATGATAGTGTTACGGAAAATAAAAAGGGAATAAATCTAAGTCAAAGCTCTAAGTTAAAAACTCAAATAGTAATTGCACAGTAAAAAAGAAAGAACCAGGAAAATGGTATAAAACATGTCATACACTTTTTAAGTTGTTTTCTTTTTGTATTTAACAGATGACTTTTTGTTCGAATTCGTATTGCTGATGATGAGCGGAGGCTTGAAATGTCCATTTTTTATGAGTCTTTTACAGCCTCGAGAATATATTTTAATGAAAAATGTTTTATACCATTTTCCTGGTTCTCTCTTTTTTACTGAAAATTCGAAAATACCGAAATAACTGCTTCGATAAATTGCACATTTATGTAAGTAATTTCTGGGTGTGTTTAGTTCAACAGGTGCTGCTAATTATGATTTAATCATCAGGTATCGGTAAGTAATTTCAGGGTGTTATGTTTGGAATATGCGTTTGAATGTGTCACGCTAACTAAACAAGTGTAATACTTCGAAATACGATGCTAGTCAATTTTGACTTTTAAATAAGTAGATATAATTTTTTGACTTTCGACCGAGAAGGAAAAATTTTCCGTTGATTAAAACATTATATGTTGTATGTAAATTACGTTAGAGTTATGAACACATTGAAGTTTTATCAGCCGTTATGCGTATAGGATGCAAGCGTGGCTAATTCTACTGTACAAAGCTCAAACACACACCTACGTAAATGAGTAAATATTCCTATGGTACTGCTGAAACTAGCGTGTATTCTCGTTTCCTTGTGAGCAACTCGCTTTGTCTGTAGGTTTGGGCTGCCATTCCAGGCGATTTTAAGGATTCTGACGTCCATAGTGCTGAGGAAACAGAGCCTCGGGCAGTCGTAAACGTCAACGATGCTGTTGTGATAGACAGGCTGCTCCATAGCCCAGTTGTCTGTCTGCAATCTGACGAGCGTTCATGTTCGTGTTGATACGCGACCCTGGGGCAGGGCTGAGAAACAAGCAACAAAATCTTTCCTTGTATTAAAAGGCTAATCCTGCTCACAGTGATTAGGTGTTTCCACGATAAAAGCACGGTCGCAAAGTTGCGTCCGGGTTTATTTGGTTGAGTTTGGAGTTCGGTTATCCTGGGCTAACCCTTTGATTAAAAACTGAACAGTTTACATACATAAATATATTCTTTACAGTATAAATGCTTGAATTAATGCAACTTGTATACATGAATATAATAGTTATCGTGAATTACATTGTTTAATGCATGCTCGAATTGATTCAAGATTACATTCATTCATCGCTTATAACACAAGTAATATCCTTGAAACAAAGCCAGATAAAACTATGATGACGTACTCTTCGCCCAATTGTTATTGTAGAGATCGGACTTGAGCAATCAAACTTCCTTCCGACCAGATATCTGCGATGCAACTTGCTCTTGGAAACTTTCTATCTCCCATGCCAGACCCTTAGCGATCTCGTTCAAAAGTTTGCGGTACAAAAGTGTCAGAATAAGAATCCGGTAAAACTCAAGACTAGAATTTTATTTCTTGAGCAAACTTCCTCCAGCATTTCAACATAATAAGTGAAATCATCGTTCTTCGTAAATGGAGTTGGGAAAATGAATTGGAATACTTAGAAAGTTCAAGCGAAAAGAGTCTTTCCAATGACGGTAATATAACTGATCATCAATTTTACTGCTTTTTATTCGCTGCCTGGGCTGAAGAGCACAAAGTTTTATATTATATTTTCGAAGGGCTTTACTGGGTGAAGATTTTACCAACGACCGTAGAACGAAAAGTGTCTATTATTTTATCTTGAAATTTTCATGAATTCACTCAACGAAGGAAAGTTTATATTACTATTTAAATGATTTTATATCATAGCAGTGGTTTGTAAAGCTCAGACATAATGGGTTCAGGGCGCTGGAGCTTACTTAAAAAACTAAAAATATCATGTGGCGAAATATTTCACCCATTTAGAAATTTTGGGAAATTGTGCAAGGAAGGTGCTCTACATAATTTAGGGTAAAATTAGGAGTTAACTTTTATTTGCAGGAGGAAAAATACGACTGTTGTAAATAATGTTGTCTCCTAGTGCGAAATTTATTCTGAAGAGGCAGAATTGCGAATGGCTTAAACGCAATTAGGACTATTTCAGAATATTACAAGGTTATTGAATGCTAAATTCATCAGATGATATCCTTTCAGAATATTAAGATGGGTCCTTTCATCAATATTATTCTATGATTGTTTAGTAAATGTGTTTCTTCAGGAAAGTCATTTCTCTTCGATCGAATTATCTTTAGAAACTAATAAACGATGAACGCTATAATATTGAAATCATATTTATCAGAAATATACAAGGTCTTAGAATAAAACATCTACAAAGAATCTATTTACTCCATAAAACGTTTTATTCACTCTTCATGCTGATGCATTCTTCATGCTAATAAATGGGTATGGTATGCACGAGCAAGGAAAATTGCATCCATCCAATTTAGAATCTATTAAGTCATCGAAAAGAATTTTAAGGCAACTTTTGCCATTTTCAAGGTCTTGGTAAAAGAAACAAATAAATCCCAGAGCCAAACTATTACCGTAAAAACTACATGTTCTAGCAAAATAAAAATTGCTATGCCGATGGTAGAAAAGAGGATGCGAACGACACTAATTGCAAGATCTAGCCATATACCTACAAAACAAATAATTTGAAACTAGCTGTGACCCCATACTGTAGACATCTATGATTCCAGATGTGAAAAAAGTCTATTTTAAAATCAGTTCATCAAAATGGATGACATTTTTTCCTATAAAAATGGTTGACGAATGGAGAAGATAAAAGTTGAAGCTGCAGATTGAAGTTTTGAAATGAACACACCTATGCCTCACATCGCAGTCTGCTCTTAGGTAGAGCAAGAACTGGCATTTCCCAGAACACTTAGATGATTTTATAACATTTATTTTACATGAGGAATTTAAAAACGAGGAACACTGCTCGTAGGAATTTAGCTTTTCTTTGATAGTATCAGTTCTTCCTCGCATGCGATATAACTTTTTCTAATGACAATATTCCTTCTTTTGTAGCGCACAGTTTGCAATTATTTATACTGCACCACAAACATTCAATGAAGTTCATAAGGTCTTCCTCTCCAGTCCTCATACGACAACACAAATGAATAAATCCCAAGCAAATGAAAAGTGTCATAAAAGTAAATGCCCCGAAAACAATCAAAGGGAAATCAAAGCGATTCATAAAGAAATCAAAGGGAGTCATAGAGATGAACCTATATTATAATAATCTCAATGCTGAACTTTCTTTAAATCGCTGTCAAAAGTGAACGGGTGTTGGCTTACATATTGCGAGCATCTAGAAGTGGCTGTAAGGTCCGCGAAGTCGAAGCTCCAGCCACGCTGACTATCATTGCCCCAAATTGCGAGTAAAAGATTAAACTGTATCAAACAATATAATACTAATCGTTTGTTCATTCGGAAAATTCACTCACTCCGTTCATTTTCTCTGAAATAAGGCCCATATACTCGTAAAATCTTGAAAAACTTATTTGCAATGAAGTGTTTGAATATACGATGCAATTTCATTGAGTTGAACGGAAAAGATACCCAATTTTGTGCATTGATAATTATACTACAAATTTATTTTCACTACTGGGTCTCCAAAAAACAATACCACGCGAAATAATATTCATGTCTAACTTTCCAACGGATTCTCGTATAATGAATCCCCTGACACTAGAAAATGCGCATAATGTTGTGCACGATATGATTCATAAATTTGTAATGACCAGCACCTGCTTCAGTGCAACGGTCAAGTCGCCTCCGAATTTTCATCATAAATACGCAACACTTGTCAATGTAATTTTATTCGAAGCTTTCGCCAGAGTTTGGTTCAGAGCTCAATTCAACGATTCGATGACTCGATTTGGACTTCACAAGCCTTTTTTTCCCAAGATCTCTCAAAATTAGAAATCCATGAGGTACGTGCTGGTAGAGTGAGGCGATATTCTGACACATTGCCTCCGCAAATATGTGTCTCATAAATAACAGAAATAACACAACAAGCAATTCTTGCATTGAAAAAGAAGGACAGTAAGAACTAATGAAATACGATGAACTAAAAGTAAATAGGTCAACATTAACCGCTTGTTCCATCATTCTAAGATGACGCGATACATTGTCGAAATTCTCTCTTGGCTTACTCATTTTTATACGTGAAAGAAATCGTCTGACATGTGTCCAACATATTTGGTAGTTCTTATTCTTGCTTAGTTCTGTTGACAAAATAATCCTATACTTAACGATTAGGACATAGGAAATGATTTAATTATGACAGCTGTCAAAATTGTTTTTTGAGTTTCTACGTTGCGTGACCGCTCGTGTTAATATTTATCCATCGCAATCTAATGTGTTGAGCGAAACTTTAGGAACTTCGGCAAGTTTTTTCTAATTCATTTGAGTGATACATTAGCATTTATGAATAACGATTTCTCAAGGTATTATTTGTACTTTTCTCTGGAGACAGGTCGCAACATCGATACACACACCATTAACGATAATGCTATGAACTGTGACTCCAATGATCATTGGAGTCACCTAAGCATTAAGAACATATTATATTGGAGCATCAAGAACATATTTTAGGAGAATCACACATGTATTGAATGTGCAACTATAAATGATCAGAAATAGAAAAGCATAAGCGATCACTATTTTGTATTCATTAATTTCAAAATGATATTTTTAGCCCCGAAACGCATTATTTAAATTCTCAGTAGTGATGAAAAGGCAGGTTCAAAATCAAATTAACTTCTTTCGGTTTTCACCATCTGCTACCTGTAGTTCGCGCACCTACAA
>JACJUY010001223.1:125719-156541 GCA_014220935.1 Platorchestia sp. MABIK | reverse complement strand
TTAAAATCCAATGTATCGACGTTTCATGTTTGTACTTTATTGGAAATAAATGTTTTTTCTTTTTCTTTTAAAATAGATCACAATATTATAAACTCACATCTACTTTGCAAAACTTGCAGAAAATTTTGTCCGTAACAATTTCTAAATCATTAAATTTCGTTGTAAATGCCTTAATTGTTTTCATTGTCTGTTTTTGCTATTTTAGGCATCCTGGACACTAGCTTTTGCCGGATAAAAAATATGTTATGTAAAAATTTAGAACTTGTACCTGTGTATACGAATCAGTAAATAAGGAGATTGTAGATCATAGGTTAGTTTAAGCCGCCCTAACCGCTACAAAAAAAAGCGCATCGAAGAGAAGAAGGAGGAAGGTACTATTTGGTATGGATATTAGGGAATGCGGAATCTATGCAGAAGGGGCATAATAACAGTAGTTGGGAAAGAAGTTCATGAAACAAGTTAAAAATTGAAGAAGAAAGTAGTAAATGCTGAAAAACAGGACAGCATTGAACCGAAAAAAGCGGTCCTCAGCATAGCAAAAAATATTTTATTGCAACAAAAAGAAGGCTTACCTAACTCTCGGCTTGGACCCTCACACAGTTTTCCCTTGGGAGTGCTAATTCCCATAGGTACAATAGTTGTATCCCCCTGAGGGGCTGTAAATAAGAAATGTCACACATGAGTGAATGTTTGAAAATAATTCTTTAAAAGAAAAAGTCATCTACCGTCTTATAATCTTTCTTTTAATTCCAAAACAAGATGAAATTTACGTTTCTGACATCAGACATAAGTAGGGTTCAGACGATATGCATGCATATTTTTGCTGTATTTGCACGGTAATTTTGGCCGCACATGCAGTGAATAAATTCATTTGTAGGATATGCATATGCGTTTAGGCAAATGCATTTCATGTTTTCAGTAAATGCCTACAATGCATTTTAGTACATACATGAATTTCTATTAAGAAAATTATACCTTAAAAATAATTTTGCGTGCTTATGTAATGATACATGTTAAATATGTAATATAGATACATTGGTAGATAGCAGCGAAAGCGCAGGAAATACTGCCGGGCACGCGTGAGGGAAATTGGGGTGTACCTCTCCAAGAGAAGGGGGGTTTTATGCGGGGGGGCAGGAGCAGTATGTAGAGCTAGTACGTACACGGGCAGACATGAAGGAGCTATTGCAACATCAATACATAGCATAGAGAAGTAAAAGGGTTAAATTTCATTCTCTACGAGTAAGAGAACAAGGGGGTTTTGGGTTATTATAGTATTTGAGAGGGCTGTGAGTAGTAATACTAGATGGAAGCGAGGGACACGTAAGCATAGAGAGGTGACGCTCACGGGCGAGCCAATAGGAGAGTCCAAATTTTCGCAGGCCCGCAACGCACTCCATCGCCCTCAAGTTTGGTTTGGGGCTATATAAACGTAATGTGAAAAAAAGGTTGCCCACTTCAGTGTGTACCTGTTTTGGTGTAGTACGTCGGCAAAATGTAGGCCCAAAGAGCGGCAAAGGGGAGGTAAGCAAACTTTTGCGTGTTAAGGGGACGGTTCGGAGGAAAAAAAAGTCTGTAAGTTATTGATGGAGTTTTCTGAGATATTTACCATAAGTGTAAAATGTAGGGAGTATTTTTTTTACTCGTGTAGTTTTTCCGTAAATTTATAAAAAATATAATTTTTTTAAAACATGAAATAATAGGTGTTGCGCAAAATGATTCTTCTCCTACAATTTTTAACTTGCAGAACTGAAAAAAATGTTCTCTAGATGGCTAATTATCTTGTCTAGAGATCCAATGCAAAAGTTTTTCGATGTTTTGATTTTTTAATTTTAAGAATCTTTTTCCCAAAAGCCAACCAGTTTTTTCGCTTGTTTGATTTTACTTCTAATTTTTAACATGAATTGAAATTAAAAAACTTTTGCACCGGATCTTTAGATCTTTTCAACCACAATTAATTGATTTGTTTGTCATCCCTGTACCTTCAAAACTGTGGGAGAAGAATCATTTCAAAGACCAAAAAGGTGAGTTTTCAGTAGAGCCATTTTCTAAAATTTGTTTTTTCTTTCTCTCCTAATTTTTGAACTGAGTCTTCTTTTGAAATAAGCTCCTCTGCTTTTATAGCTCTATTTGAGTTCTATCGATTGATATCAGCAATTCCTTCTGTTATCTGCCAAGATACACTTGTACAGTGAGAAAACCCTCTCTACTGCGCATGACACAAGAGGAGCATATTCAAAACTATTCAACTCATTTGGCGAGAACTACTGAAACATTTCATAAGGGCTCTTTGTAGAACTTCCGCATAGAATAGAGCTCATATTCTCCATAACGTTTTATCCTTTATTCCGAAGCGAAATCACCGATAAATTTGCCTAACATTTCTTGTCGTAATGGTTCTTAAAGTGTCTTTCATCACATTGATTTTGGAAATTACGTTCGAAATAGAGAGCCCTCTGGTTTCCAATTGTTCTTTAGTATTTGAGAGTAGTAGAAATGTAGAACTGATAAAACTGATGCTTACTTTCAACTCAACCTCTTCTAAAAGACTTTTACATTCATTTATGCAACTACTTTCGTAGCGGTCAAAAGACATAATTACTGAAGCTACTTCATCGTAGTATTTGTTGTAATAGTTGGAAGCGTTCAGCCATGTCCCCCACCTGGTCAGTACTAGAGATGATTGTAGTGGAATTTTGGGGCGCATGCCTTTAAAACGTTCAACTCTGTGAGGGGATTTAACAAAGATGCTTTTTCCTGTTGCTATCAGTCTATTGACTTCTGGATAGTTGCTTCTAATAAATTCTGCTACCCTGAGTGAGCATTTACCAAACATGTCACGTGTATCATTTTGGGGTACAAACTTTTTACTCCGTCCATAGCTTTTGCCAAATAAGGTGCAGCGTCAGTAACCATAAGAACATTTTCGTACATCGTTTGTCCGCCCCATTACACTGCAGGGAATCATTGATAAAAGCCGTCATAGAGCTGTAATTTACCTTTAAAAGAACTGAAATATTCCACTAATTAATTTCCTCTGTTCTCCTTCAGCCCCTAATATGCCAAAAACAAAACAAGCAATATAGCGTTGTTCAATACCAGTGCTTTCGTAAATTGCCACCCTCAACTTCTGTTCATTTGCTATTTTGTAAATTTTTGCATTTCCATTAAATAAAAGTCCAAATTTCATTTGCATATTGTCAAGTACTTATACATTTTATTGTTTGCATACATTTTTCACATTTATATATTGTCAAGTGCATTTGCGTTTGATTATATGCATCTGCATTTTATTATATGCATTTGCAAATTGTTTTATGCATATTGACTTCAAATGCATATGCATAATATGCAATGTCACAATCCTAGACATAAGGAATATTTAGTACTTAGAGCAGCAAAGAAAAAAAATCTACAACATCGTATTAGAGAAGAAATAACGAGTTAAAAAGAGTCGTGAAGAAATATGGAAGGAAGTAGGTTGACACAAAATAAAGATGCCACTATGGCATGTCTGATTCCGAGACCGGATGCCGCATGCATCTTACCACAGAGTGAACTGATTACGTACAGTTCACTGTGTTCACTCTCTACGCTTTTGTGAACAAATGAAAAGCATGTAGCGTATAAGTTATACGTTACACGATTTTCACAAAAGCGTCAACGACAGCATTTGTGTTAATAAAGTTAGATAAGCACTTACATAAAGCATATGCTCGAAAGATTTGGTTTTAAGCCCTCATAAGATGTAAGTGCTCGATAGATTTTCCTTTAAGCCCTTAAAAAATGCGTTTGCTCATAAGATTTTGCTTTAAAGCGCTTATAAAAAACACATGTTTCAAAAAATATAAGCAAATTCTTAGGAAAAATGCAAAATATGCCACATCACAGCTCTTGCAATCAGCCTCTCTCATTAGAGAAAGCACGTAAGAAAGTATCACTGATCAAGATGGCCCCAGAACCAAGTCTCTTGATAATCTGTAAGTTTTAACATTGACACAAAAATTTCAATTACATTTCTTAAAATACTGCGAAGTTTTTAAGTATTCTGAACTGAGTCCATGATACAGAAATACATCAATTCCCTGTTAAAAATCCGCTGCCGTAATCCGAGCAGGTTGCAGTCTTTCTTCGGGAACTTCAAATTTAAATTTTCCAGCAGCCCCGTATGAAATATGAAACCTTCCAGGTCACGCTCTTTGAGCCTCAATGAAACGTCCCAAGCATCGATCTTACAATTGACGAAGACCCCAAGTTTCATCATTAGTATATTCTTCGGACCTTTTCAAACCATTTTTCTCTGCTCGTGCAAAGATCTAACTTTAAATTTAGAGGGAAGACTGAAAAACTGAATAAAACTTGCCCTCTAATTTCCATTTTCAGATATGGAAGCGCGACAAAAGGTCGCGTTATCCCCCTTCTACAAACCATTGTTATATACGCACTGGAACAAGTCGCATGCTTACGTTCATGAAATGGTGGTCCGAGTTCTCATTCATCGCTACTAAACATAACAAGCCTTCAGACACTCCTTTCCATCAGGTAAAAGCGAAAGAACTCTAAAATAAATCCGTTATTTATCTAGCATGAACAAATAATTCCAGTCGTCCTTGCGAGATTCATAAAAACGATACGGTTTCGCTAAGCCTAGAGCCTAGCCTCAAGAAAAATTTTGGTGGGCGGAGGGAAATTGCCATCATCCCTACCAGACAGGAGGCTTTGAACCAACTGGTGAACATCTAACCACACGGAGGCGATTAAGATTGGTTCGTTATTTATCGATCAAGACGCACGTCACGTACGATGGAGAAGTACTGACAAATAGCCACAGCTGCATAACGCTCTATTCGCGAGTTACCGAAAATTTATTCAATGGTCCGGTAATATCATGCATGGAAGTCAGACAACTAAATTTGCGCAAAGGGAGCATTTTAACACACGATACCCTGAGCCTAGAAACGGTTACGAGATAGAAAACACCAACAAGTGATAGTTCAGGGGGTGTTAAAGCTAAATTGATAAGCGGGAAAAATGAAATGGTTAATAAACTTGCGAGCGGTCGTAATGATGGCAGAGTAAACTTGTCCTTCAGGAGGTGTAAAGACCTGGATCATATGAAGACAAACCTAGCCAAGCCAAACAGACTGCTCATCTATTGCTTCAGAAGGATTCCATCCAAGGTAACCGAACTTAGGAATAAGGAGAACGGGAGGCGTGACACCGAAATTAGGATCCGAGCATCTATTAGAAAATTCGACCTCTGAACTGTGAATCTCTGGACGGGCTGATCAACAGAAAGGCAAGGGTGTGTGCATACTTTTACGACTTTTTAACACTATTCAAACTCAAGCTCGTCAAACTGAGTAGTTCTATTGCCAACGGCATTGATTCTACGATCATCAGTTTTGAACGAAGTGTTCTCGCAAATTGGTCACAGAAGACTTCTGTCTTGGAATTTTTCAATGCTGCCAAGTTAGGGGAGCCGATAGTTACCAGCTCATTATTGGAGAGAATATTTCAGAACTAGTCTAAGACCCAAGTGATACTTAGTCAAGGTATAGATGCGAGGAAGAGAGGTCTTGAGCAGGCCCTAGATGATCAAGCCGATTGATCAAGCTATGCTGTCCATCGATTGACGCAAGCGCTATTGACCTTCAATCAGCATCATTAAAACCCAGTCTTGGTTAACTTTCGAAAGAGGAAAGTCTGTCGTGGAGCGTTTCGAAGTAATTTTCAACACAGATTTGGCTTTTCTCGCTTCGAGGTTAATTCCCCTCCAGCGGAAAAATAGAGTGAAGGGGAAGGAAACGACGCTGGTGAGGGAGTGGTACCGAATTTATTTCATCAGCGAGTATTTACTTTACGCTTTGCGCGGAAAGGAACCGGAGGAATAAAAGAACTTTATTAGCATCGACAGCTAGAGAGCTTTGATTTTCAACTAAATTTAGTACGGCCCGAGATGAGAAATCGATCAATTGATGAATCAAATTGCCTCATCAAAGTTGGCCTAGACGGTCAAGCATTAGTGCACGAGCTTCGAATCATTCCAACCCCCTATCATTTGCCGCTAACGTTACGCCCAGTCGTTGAAGCAGCTACTAGACGGTCGACGATGGTATATTCCAGCAATGGCGGAAAGTTCTGGATGAAGGTTATTTATCGTCGAAGGCCTGCTTTAGTTTCATCACCAGATAATCTGCAGAAGTTAGTCGTATGGCAGAACCCAGCCATCACGTTGGTCTGCAAGGTCTTTAACAGGCATTAGTCGCCACGGTAAATAAAAGAAGGTTTATATAATTTTATACTTTAGAGTAACGAGATACATATTGCCACCCTAATGACAGTTTCTAGAACGTCTTTGGTTTCTTCACGTTTGATTAGACACCACTGCCAAACTTGGCCGTGGGACCATTAAAACGAGCCTTTATTTTCTGGAACGCAGGAGAGTCCCTGTATTTCTTGATGTTCGGTAGCTCGAAGATCCTCTTTTGGTATGCTCGGAGGTTTGCGTGATTGTCGAGGGAGTTGGGGATGAGCGTCACGAATAGTTCCAAGAGTTCAACCAGAAGGAAGTCGACCCAAGTGATCTGTAAAGAATTGTAATATGTAAGTACGATACCATTTGCTTCCATGTTCCAGTTAACAACCGTCACTCGGTACTTCCAGCATTGAAACGTAGGGAGAATGAACTATTGAACGGCAAGGGCACAGGGAACGAAATTGTCTCTATCAGCACTTCCCGCGTACAAGGGAGGGAAGTCAAACAATGGACACGAATTCAGAGTAGCGCGAGAGTTGATGAAAAAGCACCCTGACGGAAAATTTTCGATATACAAAAGTTTTCATAGGACCAGATTCTTGCAATTTGTGCAAGAGAAATCAGTTATGCAACCGTTTCAGAACGTTTGGTTTCTAATTCTAAGCACATGGACTTTATAAAGCAACTCGAGGTCATGAATCTTGACCTAGGGAAAATCTGAAGCCACGGGAAAGTAAAGTTCTGTGAGGCATTTCATCTACATCTAGGGACCATTTTATAAAACTTGATACAAACCAGGAGCAGTTACGGCTATCTGAAGGAAGCCTTGCCATCTTTGTAAAAAAATTAAACCTATGCATCAAGAGTTTACCCCACAACTCCTGCCCCGCACACACAAACAAGTTTTGCGGAGCAAAATAAAAAATTGCCAATGGGGCACGAAAACTGAAAAAAAGGAACGAGGGCATGAAATGTACAAGTCGTGGGAGTGTGTCTACAGGTGAGATTGCGTATTGTATCGCTCTTGAGGGTGCCAGTGCTTATAGCACCGATTAGACGAACCTAATTTTTCTTGATCTCTTATTTGTCAAGCCCCATGAGGGAAGCGGAAACCAAGTAGAATCCAACCATACAGTCCAAACAAAAGCTCTCTTCGAGTATTCTCAGAAGTCTTCTGTTGAGTCTAGAAATTTTTTCTCTGAAGTGCTGGATAAGCGCCTACTCGTTCAAAATTCTAGAGCGTTTTAAGGGGATCTACTACCCTGTTTTTTACCTAACTTACCGAATTTTTCAAATTTCGGTAATGTTTCTAGTGCATGCAGAGGAACGAAAATGAATACAGACATGTAAAATTGAATTCTGAACACATTTGCAATAAAAATTCATTTTCGCAATAGAAAAAATTATTGTGCGAACATTTGAAACATTTGAAGTTATTGTTACATTTGGCGAAAAATGTATTCCCCAGGTAAATCCTTGAGGATTTCCATTCTCCGCTCACTCCTTTATATTGCAGCTGGGTGAACGAGAATAAATTCAGGTATGTAAAATTTAATTTCGAACACATTTGCTTCTGGGAAAATTTTCGATTTTAACAGTAGAAATTCGCTATTGTTCGACATTGCTAACAATCGGTTCTCTCTAGTTCGAACTTCAAAAAAATTCCTTCGTTATTAGATTTTTTGTCCCGAATCGAACGAGACCACAATCGCGCTTCTACGTATAAAATTGTACAGTGGGAAACGTTTTGCGCAAGTATATTTATTTTTCTCACGTTCGCACAATAACTTTTTTCTTGTGCGAAAATGAAGAATTTTATAAAAGAAATGGTGTTCAGAATTCAATTTCACACATCTTCATTTATTTTCGTTCCTCTAGATGCAATAAAAACGTGAACACCGAAATTTGAAAAATTCGATAAATTAAGTAAAATACAGGGTTGGAGATCCGCTTAAAAGAAGCTCTTCGAGCAACTCTCAAGTCTAAGAAAGGGACGAATATATCCTATGAACAACTACCAAGTTTGATTTGAATTCTGCTTAGCAATCTTTGCCAGGAATTTTGGGAGAATTCCCGAGCAAAGAAATCCTGAAAAGCTTCGAGGACATGGCTTAAGAAAACGCGTCCAACGCTCACCTTGTTACCAACGATGTAGTTGTTGCTGCCCACAAGTTTCGACAGTTTTGCCACTGCAGCAGCAGAGTTTTCAATGAACGGAGTCTTCTTAGTTTCCTGTAAAAGGATTTTCGTAACAATTGCACATCAAATAAAATCACATCGGGGCTTTCACCCTAACGGTAGGATTTACATCGTATGGCATGCGCGAATATTCAAACTAACCGGAAAAAAAAAACAGTTATATCAATCATACCATGAATCAGAAATTGTTCTAGATTATTTTGAATATCCTATTCTGTTAGCATAGGACAGAAACTGTTCACGATTTTCATCAGTAGGTTTAAGCCAATTTTTTCAATCTGTTAAGAAATTAAATGCGAAGCTGAATTCATAGCTTAAGTTTATAAATAAACCCGAAAATACACCAAGTCAACAAGCGGTTTGTACTCACAAAGTCTGGATCGTAGCAAAGCATGACGATGGACCTCACACTATCACCCAAGATTCCTTCGGCCATGTCGAGCCTGATGATCTCCGCATCTGTGGTGGGGACCAGACCGTGCTTACGTGCAATGTGCTTTGCAATGGCAGAGCTCTCCGTGATCTTCACATCGCCGTCAATGTAGTACGGCAGCTATGGAAAGGAAATTTTTATTTTACACCTATTCACGGTACCTCGGGTATGAGCAAATTCAATCCGCCCTCGTAAGTTCTGCATCGTGCTTGCAATTTTGGAACCAATAGAGGCCACCTCATTCAAAAGGAAACCGAGGAGGTTTAACCAATTACTACGTCTCCCCATTTTATTTACCACGGTATTAACGTACTCCTCGCTCCAACTAATCTCGTTAATTTAGCACGGAATCACTTTTACATAAGAATGCCCTTCAACAGCCTTTAACTCTTATTTATAAACAAAAATCCATGAGCATACCTAAACATCAGTCAAATTTTCAAGTATTCAAATGAACTTCAAATTGACAACCCAACGCCCAAGACTTTCTCGCAGTTATAAATAAACTTTCCAGACCGTAGACACTAGAATTACGTAAAAAGTGGTTTCAGTTTAGCTCAGAGGATTCAGCTCTACCGTGGATACACTAGAAGTTTTCACAGGGGGGGGAAAAGTAAATCTATATGAAAAGTAACCGCTTCCTGCGCGAGTTTACACCAATGATTTGGCTTCACGAGACCAAATTCCAGTTTACTAATACAACTTTTCTTCTGTGCCTGTCCTCAAATATGCGTAAAAATCTATCTGGAGGTTTTATGATTTTTTAGTCACTTATATCAGCAGTTCTCATAAGTTTCTGAAGTACTTACATTTGGGAATTCCAAACCAAGGGACTCTTTGTCGCTCGCCCACTCGGCCCTGCTGCTGTCGTCTAGCCCGTACTGCTTGTCTTCGAACTCCACGCCGGCCTGGTGCAGCGTGTAGCGCACGAACTGCGCCAACTGGAAACAATTTATTTAGGAACAGCTCTTTAGCTTGACACGCTTGGATTTCATTATTGTAAGCCTAAGGTCACGCGAGACTACTTTCAGCAACTTCTACAACGACATTCAACATTTAAGGTTTAGACGCAACTCAAATTCAAAGTTGAAAGTGGTGAGCGACTTGACAAATCGCCATTTATTAACTCAGTCTAGTGAATACTTTATCGAAAAAATGAATGTGGTTAAAATTTGACAAACCACCCATCAAAGGGTCATACACTGAAATTAAAACTGCCGCAATCACGCACATGTTCCAAGTTTTGTAGAAAAAAAAAAAAACTTGGTCACCGAACAGAGGGTGAAGGGACTCTACTCTCAGATTTTCGAAATTTACGACGAGGTTCAATGCGCCAAGTTGTGATAAATGGAAACTTTCTTGCTTTGCTTCACGACGTACTGCACGGTTTAGAGAAACTTTTCATGCCCCAGTTAACTGCTTGACGCCATTCAACCTGACTAAATAGCCCACTGTGATGCTTTAGCATCAGAAGTCCATGTCGATATCGACACTTGAGTACAATATTTTCACTCCGCTGATCAGTACGCCGGCACACAATTTCCCTTGCGTGACCCATCCCACGGAGCAAACGGAACGAAGCTTTAGTGATATTAATTCTACCTCCCAATGTACGAAGTTCCCATTGCCT
This sequence comes from Platorchestia sp. MABIK, assembly GCA_014220935.1. Taxonomy (NCBI): domain Eukaryota; kingdom Metazoa; phylum Arthropoda; class Malacostraca; order Amphipoda; family Talitridae; genus Platorchestia; species Platorchestia sp. MABIK. The sequence continues at coordinate 146,020 of JACJUY010001223.1, read as the reverse complement.
CGCATGGCAATGGGAAAAATTGCCCTAGCAATTTGAGACAGGTCGCCAGGGTCGACAGTTATGCATATTATGAGACACTGAACCAACATTAATTATTTTCATGACAAGGAGACCATGACCAAAGAATCGGGTTATATTAATAATTCGAGTTCAAATTTTAGCGTAACTATTGAAGGTGAAGACAGACCATTTAAATGTGGGGCATGTATGTGTGGTACATGAAAATACAGAGATGGCAGTAAAGTCATAACATCCCAACGATGCGTCAATATTATTCATACGTTTAATAGAAACTAAGCAGAAATTCAGGCGAAGCGACCGCTACGCAGCAAAACGTACAAGCAATGGCAACATTTCTAAATTCATACAGCCGTAAAGGCGGAGCAAGCGATTGAAGTTTTGAATGTCATATCTTTATCTTCTTACTCATAGCTTTCATCGCCGTCAACAAGAAATTCAACAACACGAGTTAAGATTTCTGGTTCAACTTGCGAGGGTTCACAAGACTGAACATACAATTCCTGAAGCAGAGCACCACCGCTCCCTAGTGACAGGAGAGGATATACCAGATATTTCTACAGGCAATTGAACGGCACCAATCACGTCGCATGCCTCATGGTGAATAGAGGAAGATCCCTCTCGTCACCAATTGCACAGATTCAGTCTTAATGGAACGATTCAATCTTGTTATGAAAAGCCACCGCTGCCGAAGAGAAGCCGTTATGCAATATTGGATCTATCATAACTTCGTGAAGAATAACAGCAGCCTGTTCATGGACTACATTCTAGGAAACGCAATTTAGGTGGAATTGCTCAGCCGCACAATTTAGGTTCAGGTCAGGCATATTTAACTAAGCTGCCATTTTCAATAGCCTAAAAATTGAACTTTACTTGAGAACTCCACGGGTGAGCATAGATGCATACGTTAGCTGGGGAGGGTTGAACTGAGGTGTGAATTTTAGACTCGGTTTGTGTTTGAACGAAGAAATGATTGATATGGTGACAATTCAACGAGAACTGGCGGGTTAAACAGCATCGTGAAAATCTCCTAAAGACCACCGGCAGGTCACGCCTCCAGTTTACACGTTGAACTTACAAAAGTAGGGCCCAGTATAGTGATTTTGTAACAATCATAAAAGCCGGATTTTTCATTCCAATTCAAAAGGCTATAGGTAAACGGATTGAAACTAGGGCCACCGCCGCAGGTCACGACCTGCAGGTGGTAGGCAGGATATGCCTCCAAGTGACAAATGAGGCGAGGTATAAATAGCTTATGCTAAACAAGCGGCATATTAGTTTCTGCACATATATTACGAGTAGCTTTAGAGTAAGATTGCTCTGAATTATCCCAACTCAACCAGTTTGACCGATTTCGACTGGGATGCACACACGTGCAGAAAACATCGCTGCGATGTTCCAACATTAACATCGTTAGGAGATAAGAAACTTAGTAACCCGTCACCCAACTAGACCATTTACAACGTCAACCGGTTAACCGCCGGACAAAACGACGAACTACGCATTCACAAGTATGAGCAGTACCACATTCCCATCAGTTTAGAAGTCTCTGAGAAATATAGTACTTACCCCTCTGATCCCCCAGTATCCAAGAACAGGAGCCATGATCAATAAATGCGGATCGATACGAACGAATAAGCACGAAAACTCCTGCGGCGTACGAAGAGCAGACTTGCACTGAATCGCGACGAGTAGGATTTGTTTATATACGAAGGCATCGAAGGCGTGCGCTACGCTGATTGGTCCACAGGCTCCACGCCCCACACAAAGGCTCACCGATTTCGAGTACACAACACACGAACACAACAAACCAATAATAAAACGTAAACATAGCCTTACAATGTCGCGAAGATCACTTCAGTATTATGTAAATTCTCATTTTAGGGCCTATTCCGTGTTACTTGCATGATACAACAAGTTCAAGGGCGCACGTTGCTAGGGAGATTCAAGGTCAGAGGAAGTTCGCGCTCTGGTTGGTTGTGGCTTAAAAAAAGACGCGTTCTCCATCTGCACAGCGAGCTTGAGCAGCGGCTGCATAGCAGGCACGTCCAAGCCTGTTGCATAACTACATTTCAGACTGAAGCACCAAGCATATTGCTTGGGTAGATTTAACCTTTGAATGCGACGTGGGTTACCGGTGGTACACGGGGGGAATTTTCCAAATGCAGCTGATCGACAAGTAGTCACCTCTCAATTTTCATAAATACTTAAGGAAAACGAAATGAAGGTTTGATCCAGTTAATGTTTGCTATTTTCAACATAATTTCTGAAAATTCATTTTAAATTTGAGTTAAACAATTAACTTCAGTTTTACCAGCCGCGGTCTAAGTATTAAATTATTCGTTAATCTAATCACGCGATCTCTTAGAGGAAAACCTGTGGAAAGGGTACCCAAGAAAACCCATAAATAGCGTAAAAAGCGATCAAATTTTATCGTAAACTAGGCTGATTAATCGATACGTCTTAGTATGAATAGGATGTAGCAAAGAAAATGTAAAACATGAAATGAAATTAAAATTTTAAATATTATACTTCTCGTGAAACACCCACTGAAGTTCAAAAACATAAACATTGCTCCAATCAGCTCCTTCTCCGTAAGTAGTTCAACAGAACTCCGCGATTCAAATCATGTTTCTATTGAGTGTAACACATTTCTATTAGGCACAAAACATTTCTTTTGGGTATCAAACAATTCTATTCTATTACTTATAAAAATAAAACGATGTGAATTAACGTTCTATCTTCTTCCATTCAAACGCATGAGCTACAAGAGAACAAAATTCACATTGTCGTCGTCTGAAGGAGATGTAGAGTGCTCCGGATATTTGTTTCTAATGGAGTTATGACCTGAGCCTGAAGTTATCGTGAGCTTCTAAAATTTCGGGCGCCGTTTCTTTTCGCATTTTTTTATTCGAAGAAGTAAATATTTTCTAATTTAATAACGGTGATACGTTTTAAGTTCGTACTTTTTCATCGTGGTAATTTTTTCCTCCTTTTCCGACACCAATGTTCTGCGCTAGTTTCTTCCAAGTGCCTGCATCAATGACAAAATTGAGATGAAGTGGAGTGAGATAAAACAGAGATTGGTGCTTTCTGTCGAGTTCGACTACGCGGCTGAGTTAAAAAACATGGCCTGTGCTTTCGAGAATTCAACTAATCTTCGCAGTGCCGAATGATCCAAGCTTGAACAACAGGAAAATCTCCGAATTATATTTTGGTCTTTCCATTTGAACATAACATATGCAATAATTAGCGATTTTTTCACGTAAAGCCTCAGAAATTATTTCACAATGTGCCATTCTTTCGATTGCATTATGATTCATACTTGAGGTTCATAATTTAGGTTCAGTGGCGTTCGTATGTTTAGGAAGGGAAGAAATTATCAGCTCTAATTATTTGAAAGCTAAAGTTTTACTCAGTCATTGCTTCTGAATGTACGGCTGTGTCTAATTTCTGAAGCATAAAGTTAGTGACGAGCGTAGCAATTCCCTGTGAGGTCATACATGAGATTGAGACGAAAGAGCCAGGTGTAAGAGAAACATCATCAGAGATGGGAACGAATACTACAAGCAGAAGAATAGGTGTTCCTCCTTGGCATAATACCAACACCACAGATCGTGCTTCAACGCGGGTTTAAAAGCAAATCATTTCTAATGAATACCACTAAAGCGTGAATATAATATAAAGAATTTGACAGTAATAAGCAGTCCTCCAAAAACTAGAGCTGATATGGCCATTGTTTGCATCCATGGAAGATAACATTGTCCAGTTGGGTAAATTGAACTATTTGTAATTCGTTTTTTTAAACACAATATCAACAGTGAGAATAAATTTCAATAAATGGCAAAATTACCGTCGTATCATTAACGGCAAACTAGCGTTCTTCCAAGCGAATTGGGTGCTGCTTTTTCACGTGATCTACCTCTAGCTAGTTCTATAGTGTGGGGTTAGGCTAGGTTCGATTATTAATGGATATTACTTATTTCCATACATTTAATTTAGTGATAAACACTTCATCTGTACATCTCAAACTGTACCTGGGTAGACGATGCATGGCAGTAGACATCACGCTATAGAAGCTCCGACTACAGAATAGAGGTAGTAACCAATAAGATAACGGCTCATTCGACAGCGACCAATAAGGTTGTGACAGATAAGATAACAACCAAAATGAAACAAAGAAGACCGAAATCTAAAAAAGATAAAAGGAGAAAGTGGAGAGTGACCAATTGAATGTGGGCAAAGAGCAAAGGGATCAAATTCCTGGTAACAGCAAACACAGCGACTAAAAAAATAAAGGCAACAAAAATAGACACCTATACGATAAGGAAAAAGATGGAATATGTCAATGAAATGCCGTAAACACAAAAAAATGAGAAATAATGAAGATTTTAATTAACACCGAAGTAATAAATACGCGAAAGATCTCTATCCCCATTTAGCTTAGGCATTCCGTTAGCGTTGCAGAAATGTTTCTTTGCGGCATTTAGCATCGGTTCTGTTGAAAGTGACTGGTTTCAACTGTGAAATTCAAAACTAGTGTACACGACCCATTACAAATAACTTTACAGTTTAGACAAATCTTCCAGATGTGGATGACAAACAAATACATCCATCCTAACAGCACCCGCGATTGAAATATTCTTGTACTTGTGTACTGGTGAAACTCGCATCACAGATACGGTCATTAAGAGGGTAATAGAGAAATGGATCAACCAACAAAGACGAACCGACCAATTTAATGTGTTCAATGATATTCCCATTGTGATGACATCGGATAAATTACGCTCATAAAAGATGAATTTATTTATCATTTTTAAATTCAAGGAGACGCCAGGCGTTTTATTATATAGTATAGTATTAATAAACAATAAACAAGAAGTAGGTCTTTCACGGAAGTCCAGCTCTCGGTGTTGTTCATCACTATTTATAATATAAAAACGGAACACTGATTAATAAATTCGAACGCTATGAAATATATTGCAATTATTTTAAGCCCTGGAGAATAATACTTGGCTCTGGTATGACGTTTTGGGTGCATTTATCGAACCATCAAAAAAGGAATATCGACTTGGCTATGCTAACTGCCCATGTTAGTCCCAACTTGGACCCTGAATCTCATTCGAGTGGGAAAAATTAATTAAGGCACCTTCCCCACCCAAATCTACCTAAAAATAAAGAAAACATTACCAAGCATAAATCAGTATAAATAATAATCATAGAGACATTAAGTGCTGCAATTTTTTTTAAGACAGAGGTATTGAAAATGGAATGATGTGTTACAAATAGTCATCATTTTACTTAGAAAAATTTTTGTGTTCAAAGTAGTGCCGTACCAAATTTGAGCATTTTTTAGTGGTAGTATGTTTTATTGTGGTACTGTGGTATTGTGGTACCGTATTATTGTGGTGCTGAAGGTTTTTGTGGTAATATCAAGTCCTACAAACTTGAAGGATTTCTTGAACGTCTATTCTAAACAAACCGTATACAAACTATACATTTGTTGTGACTTCGAGCAGAAAATACTGAATAATTAAGTTAGGTTGTAGCACTCGTGCAAGTTTCACCGAGCGCATCCACCGCAAGTAGCTGCTAGATCTCGGTATCTCCAACTCCTTAGAGCCATGTAACCCTGATAACGTAATTTTCAATTTTAGCTCTGTTGCTCTTAGCAGTCGAATCAAGTATCTTTTAGCCTTCGGCTTAGATTTTGCCTTACCTGTCTACAAGTTAAATTTCCATCAATACTTCTTAACCTTTGAACGATTAATTGAACTTTTGAAGAATTATCCATGTAGTGATGCTGACTGTTTCAAGTCCCAATTGAAACAAATAGCCCTACGGTATTACTATAACTTCAAACCGTTCAAAATTTTTTCTGCTATTTTCAATCCTCGAGACTACGCTCTTTTACGGAATCTAGCTAAAATAAAGATTTGATTGTCACTCGGCCCGATAAGGGTAAAGGTGTAATTTTGTTAGATCGCAAGAATTATGTCGAAAGCCAAATCAATATTATTTCAGACCCCACTAAATTCGTGGAAATCAAAGAGCCAGTGCACAATCTTATTCAGAGAATTGAAGACAAAGTCAATAATTTTTTACGCAAACTGAAGCACTCTGAGTTAATTTCCGAATTTCTTTACAAAGATTTGTATGCCTCGGGCTCAGCACCTGGTGTACTTTACGGTCTTCCTAAAATTCATGAGGTAGATTTTTCATCAAGGTTTCAAATGCGTCCAATATTTGCAGCATATAGCTGTCCTACCTTTAAACTAGCTAAATATCTTGTCTCTGTTTTGAATCCATTCACCTCTAACCAGTTCACTGTTACGAATTCTCAACAATTTGCCGCTGAAATCAGTAATTTGAAAATAGAAACCCCTTGTTTTATGGTCTCGCACGACGTTGAAATAACTTTTTACTAATGTGCCTCTACATGAGACAGTACAAATTTGCTTAGGGTACCTGTATCAGTCTAGTCAAGTAGTGTTAGGTTTGACTGTGAATTATTTTAAAACCTTACTCGAAATGGCTGTGCTGAATTCTGTTTTCATGTTTCAAGGTAGATTTTATAGGCAAACAGAAGGCTTAGGAATGGGTCTGCCATTAGGACCGACTTTCGCAAACATCTTTATGTGTCATCATGTGAACTGGTTGTCTGAGTGTCCGCTAGACTTTAAGCCAATTTTTTACAGGAGGTATGTTGACGACACTTTTGTTATATTCCGTGAGGAGTGTCATGCAAGGAAATTCTTGGATTACATCAATTCCAAGCACGCTAATTTGAAATTTACGATGAAATGTGAGACCAACCAAAAGCTTGCCTTTCTAGACTGTTCCGTGGAAAAACGAAATCAAAGATTCGTAACTTCTGTTTATAGGAAGAATACCTTTACGGGCTTAGGCACACTCGTTTTTCAGTTTTTGTTCATTTAGATTTAAACTCAATAGCGTTAAAACCTTGTTGCATCGTGCATTTCATATANCGGTGCACAGTCCGAGAAGCTAGCCAGTGACGTTTCAAAGCTAGTGGAGAAATTTTACAATTGCTTAGATTTCATTCCAATTTTGACAAACAAGTGTACTTTAGAATCGTTTTTTAGATTTAAAGACCGTCTACCTACTGAACTGTGCTCTCGCTTAATCTATAAGTATTGTTGCCCGCTGTGCGGGTCTAGCTATGTGGGTTGCACCGAACATAGTTTTAGAACTAGATTTTTCGAGAACGTTGGTAGGAGCTCCAGAACGGGTAGAGTTTTAGCCAAGCCATCTGTTTCAGCCATTAGGGATCACGCTGAGCAGTGTAATGTAATAGTAAGCAAATCTGATTTTTCAATTTTAAGTTTCTGTGCAAATAGAAACGACCTACATATACTAGAATCTCTGTACTTTAAACAATTAAAACCAGCTCTTAATTCAATGTTTTCATCATTCCAATTAGAAATAGCTTGATTTTCAAAATATTATTGAAGTATAATCTTTCCGTTACCCTTTTTTTCGCACTATTTTAAGTTGTATTCTTTTTTGTCTTTTAGCCGTGTCTTATTTTCTGTATTTCAATTATCTTTCACAGGTGTTGATAATGGCTTGAGCTTAAAGCCGAAACGTTCACTAATTAAAATGATTTTTAAATCAGCTGTCTTTGCTATCATTTTTATTTTGAGACTGAATAATCTTATAGAAGTTCATAGGCAAAGGAAATAAAATAACCGTCTCTCACGTACCTACGTATCGTATAATGATTCTTTAAGTACGTGGAGAGTTTAACTTTCGTTCATACGTGGAAAAATTTATTGATGTTGTTGCAACGATTATCATTCGATAACACTTCGGAGAAGTTTTTCTTGTACTGCATGAGACCTAAATGTAATAGAACGGAAGCAATACGTTCATTTTGTAATTAACGCTACAAATGCGCTCTCACCGAAATGCTTTTCTTAATTTCAAATGTATACGCAGATTTATTTTGATGATATAGGAAATAACTGTACGTACTCCACGAAATTATTCCCCATGTTCCTTCACAGTGACTGCATCTTATTGAAAGGCCTGTGTTTTCAGTATTCTAATTATATCATTCATTCAAATCAATAGATGCTCTGCCGTCATGGAATTGCCTTAGAAGGCATATGACAACCAGATGTAAAGGAAAACGAGCCTCACGGAGTCTTGCTCGGCGAACGCAAATCTTTTCAATTATCAGCTTGTCATGAACCGGAATTCCTGCTTTCATCTCACAGTCACTACACGTCACTGCCCACCTGTGCAGTACTGGACACCTGCACAGTGGTGGACATCTGTTCAGTTTAGTGGTCCAGTTCAGTCAAAGCGTGAGCGTCTGTTTCATTCAGACATAAATGAAACGTCCCTGCATATTTAACTGTAAATCGCTAACTCTGTTATTCATATACAGTAGACATTGAAAACCATTCTCCTTCCTTTCAAGGACTGCATTCTTTCAAGTCAATGAAACAAAAAATGCTCAATTTTAGTTTCCGTAAATTTCATTGAATATCTCTCAATTTCGACCTGTTAAAAATACCGGCAAGCTCTACTTTGTGTCCGACTAACAACAGTCAAATTTCTGTTCGTGTTTTCCCTACCTGGTATTAATGCAGTGTAACCCCTTCCCGCTAAATTGTCGATTATTTAAACATTAGACCATTTCTTTTAATTCCTTCAATCCGTCATCAAGTCCATCAGTCCCTACGATTTGGGAAATTTTCAACCAGTTCGCTCGCGTCTCATGGTCCCATGAGCTCGACACTTTCAGACAGAGGCGTTTCCTGCATACAGATTAATTGCAATTGGCATTCCTCTTGGACGCATCTCAAATGTGTGGACCTCCTCGGTGAATAAAAACAAGAAATGCGAACGAGTCTTGAAACCGTATTCCTGTTGAGTAATAAGCGCACCGTGCCAATCAAATGCAGATTAAGGCCATTTACTTCCCGAATGGCTACCATGCGATGCATATATCAGCCAAAATTCTGCATATACTCTAGCTGACGTCCTAACGTTAATAGCTGGACCATTCGAGTGGCATGATTGGAGTTCGAGTGCGCCAATATATTTTAATGCTGTTTAATGAAATGAGATATTCTTTGAAATTGAATGCTGTTCAATGAAATCGTATATGACTATAATTTAAATACTGTTTTATGAAATCATATATGCCTATAATTGAATACTGTTTAATGAAATGAGATGTGCTTCGAAATTGAATACTGTTAAATGAAATTAGATATTCTTGGATACTGTTTAATGAAATGAGATATTCTTTGAAATTGGAGACTGTTTAGTGAAATGATATATGTGTGGAATTTGAAAACGGTTTAATGAAATGATGTCTGCTTCAGCTTTCACTACTGGGAAATGAAATGTACACACTACATGAAATGATACACTGTATGCTTCGAAACGCTCGATAGGGAATTCTCTCTTTGCTTTAGTCGAAATTGGCATCACTCGGAGATTGTGTTACGGAACTTCAAAGTTTTGTGACTCGAATCAACGAAATATGCACATTTAAACCGAAAGCCGAAGCTCCGTTTCGATTTAGCAATTCTTAACTTCACTCAAGATTTAACAACGAGGGTAATGGATAAAGAGAATCTTCTAAGAAAAAATAATATGCATGCTTGCCAAGAATTACTGCAACAATGATCAATGCAATCTTTAAAGAGTAACAGCATTTAAAGGGATAAAAACATGTAGGAAATACACAAAAAAGTTTGAAACTCCGAATTCTTCATTTTATAAAGATGAGCTCTATGTACACGCATTTTGAAGAAATTACATGTTTGAGTGTATATATTTTGCAGACACTGTAGAGATGATAAAGCATGTTTAACTTGTACACACAAGAATTTACAACTTCAAATTCTGTAATAGGAGGGTGGATCGGGTAAGCGAAGTTTTTGATTCGAGGGTAGATCGCGTTAACAAAGGTTTTGATTCGAGGGTAGATCGCGTAAACAAAGTTTTTGATTCGAGGGTAGATCGCGTTAACAAAGTTTTTGATTCGAGGGTAGATCTCGTTAACTGAAGTTTTTGATTCGAGGGTAGATCGTGTAAACGAAGTTTTTTATTCGAGGGTAGATCGCGTAAACAAAGTTTTTGATTCTAGGGTAGATCGCGTTAACAAAGGTTTTGATTCGAGGGTAGATCTCGTTAACTGAAGTTTTTGATTCGAGGGTAGATCGTGTAAACGAAGTTTTTTATTCGAGGGTAGATCGCGTAAACAAAGTTTTTGATTCTAGGGTAGATCGCGTTAACAAAGTTTTTGATGCGAGGGTAGATCGCGTAAACGAAGTTTTTGATTCGAGGGTTGATCGTGTAAACTAAGTTTTTGACTCGAGGGTAGATCGTGTAAACGAAGTTTTTGATTCGAGGGTAGATCGTGTAAACGAAGTTTTTGATTCGAGGGTAGATCGTGTAAACGAAGTTTTTGATTCGAGGGTAGATCGTGTAAACGAAGTTTTTGATTCGATTGTGTAAACAAAGTTTTTGAGTGGAGGGTAGATCGTGTGAACAAAGTTTTTTATTCGATTGTGTAAACAAAGTTTTTGATTCGAGGGTAGATCGTGTAGATCGTCACGATCGATTTGATTCGAGGGTAGATCGTCATAGCCGTGTGTCTATAGGACCTGCCTCCGTGCGGGCAAACGCGGGTTCGAGTCTCGGCACTGGTGGCGATTTTCTCCATTGGGTATAGAAGAAAAAATTCTAAGCACAATACCCCACTCTACCCAGGTGTCTGAAATGGGTACCGTTCTTGACCGGGGGAAAGCGTCATGGCGTCCTGGTGTTAATTATAAGGCATTGGAAAAACCAATGTACAAGGTGATATGTATCAGGCTTGAATTGGAATTAAAGCATCCGTAGATGCCGATGTTGGTTTGTTGGTTTTTGTTTGTGTAGACAAACATTTTGAGTACAGAGCAGATCGTGTTAGCTTACTTTTTAAGTCGAGGGCAGATCGCGTAACTAAATTTATTGATTAAAGGCATGCAACGCTCTATCGTAACATGCAACGATGACGCATAACTTCAAACATAAAAAAATGTCCTCAACATCAACTCAGCGGGTAAAATCATGACAACCAAATTTTAGTGAAACATAACATCAACTTATCAATACATCATCATTGTTAAAAAAACATCTGAATGCTTCGTACCTAATTAGCTATTTTGTATCTCAAATTCCAGTCGCCAGCTGGAAGGAATAAAATTTATAATACATTTTCCGAGGAACTCATTGGAATTGAATGCAAAATTTTTAAAATATATCACGACGGTGATATATGCATCCGCACATACATTTGCCGAAGAACTTCGTGAAATTCCCCGAAATGAACGTTTTTTACCAAACATTAGTATTAACACAATGAAAATCTTAAGAAAATTATTCATAATGCCGTTATTATAGCTACAAGGACCTCTTTTTACCGAAAATAAAAAATCACAATTGTCTTAAAGCATCACCAGCGGCTAATTCCTCCTTTCCGGCAACTATTTGATTACGACATAGTCGTACTGACTGCAATATCTACTCAGTACTTACAAGCCTGCAGCTCAGCCTACAGGCAGAACACTCCAGACCCCAAGACTGTTGACATCAATTAATCTTCTTTCGACCGTTCTAGAGGCGCAACGATTGTAATCCTCTGCTCATAGAGATTTTCTTCGACATGGCGAGCTAAACCGCCAAGTGCCAGACGTCGTCCCGTCCACGTCCTGTCGTCCGTCCCGCAGTCCATCACTTCTACGAAAGATAACTTCGGGCGAGCCTGCTGGACGCTTCTAGAGACCTTCTCACACCACGTTGGCCATCGTCCACCCCTCCGCCTCATGGCCAACGTCCTACAGGTTAGTTACCGGTTAGCTTAGCGTTAGCTAGCTGGTGATGCTAGAGCCGGCTATCTTAAAACCTATAACTTAACCCACGCTTGCCTGGGTCAAACCTCTAATTCTAACTATGTAGCTAACCCATTATTGTTACTATTAGTACGCCCTTTAACTGTTACTATTAGTATGCCCTATAATTGTTACTATCAGTAAACCTATAACCCTATCTCACCAGACAACGGGAGATGGAGATTGGAGTTGAGGACCTGCGCCCTTGTGGTCCTCTACTAAAGCGATACCTACTCAATCGCAGTGTTCGGGAACTTCTATTTTGCTAACTCGATACTCACTTGTCCGTTTGTATTGGTGGCATCAAATTACTCCCGGCTGCAAATCTTTTATTTATTACTAGCAGGACCCGTGGAAATTCCACGGACAGTGCCATTGTTACGTTAGGTGGATTCGGTCATCATTGCCTTACCAATTCCAATAAAACCTTTTCTAACCTAGCCCATCACAACACATTCTAACCTATCCGATCCTATCCGAACCGTTCCTGATAATATGTCAAACATAAACAACCGTGGACCTATGATAAAATTACGCCAACATTATCTAATCAATCCTAACCAAACATATCTTAAACCTATCCTAACCTAACATATCTTAACCTAAACTATTCCTACGCAACCTATCCTAACCTAACATATCCTAATCTATCTAATCCGAACCTAACCTCTCCTAACCTAACTTAACCAATGTCGTCATTCAGCTAGGTGGACCTTTAAAGATATTCGGTCAACATTACCTTACCAATTTTAACACAACAAATTCAAACATAACATATTCTAACCTAACTTACCCTTACTTAACATATTCTAATCAATTCTACCCTAACCTATGGTAACCGAACTGATCCTGATAATATGTCAAACATAAAGCAACCGTGGACCCGTGAAAAAATTTCATCAACATTACCTAACCTATGCTAACCTAACCTATCCTAACCTAACTTATCATAACCTTACCTATCCAAACCTACCCTAATCAAACCGATCCTGAAAATTTGTCAAACATGAAAATACCAAGGTTCCGTGAAAAAATTACATCAACATTACCTAACCTATGCTAACCTTTCCTAACCTAACATATCCTAACCGAAGCTATCCTAACCGAACCTATCCCGATAAATGTCAAACATAAAAAACCGTGGTCCCGTGAAAAAAATTCTGTTAACATTACCTTACCTATCGTAACCTAACATATCTTTAACCTATCATTGCCTAACATGTCTTAAACTATCCTAATCTAACTTAACCAATGTCATTGCTAAGCTAGGTGGATTCGTGAAAAAATTCGGTCAAAATTACTTAACAAATTCTAGCATAACATATTCTAATCTCACTTATCCTCACCTAACAAATAATAACTCATCGCATCCTCACCGAAGCTATCCTGACAATATGTCAAACATAAAAAAAAACCGTGGACCCATGAAAAAATAAAATCAACATTATCTAATCCAGGGTAACCTAACCCTTTGCTGCTCGTCGTCCATATTCTGCATTCTTTGCCGAAATAAATTTCTCTGATGCTCTAGGTACCGTGCCCGCTGTTCCTCATCCATATTTTGCCTTCTTTGCTGGGAAAAATTCCTTTGCTGCTCGCGGTACTGTGATAGCTGGTACTCGTCCATATTTCCACTCATGATTTGTTTTCTACGACTGTCACGCTGAAGGTACTCTTCACGTTGTACATCATTCATTGCAGCTCGCCTCACTTGTTGACGATGCCTGTCCCTTTCTAGGATTTCCTGCCGTTGTTCATTCTTTATTCGTTGCCGGTAGAGTCTCATTCTGTCGTGAGTAGCTTCTAATCTTCACTCCATTACGGGGTTCTAAGGCTATAATCAGCGCAATTATCACTTAAACATGAAGAAAAGTATGGCTCTCATATTATATTTCTTAACAATTAGGACAAGTTGATATAAAATGTCAAACATAACAATGCATGTAAAGCGATCTTTTAAATGTAATACTCAGCATTCAGTATCCATGATACCGCAAACTCAGATGAGAGCGTAACGGACGGACTAAGTAAGTAACTAACTAACTAACGAAGGGAGCAACAAGCAGAATCAATATAATATTTGGCTTGTTCCTCTCTTATTTAGTTAGTTACCTAGTCCGTCCGTTACGCTCTCATCCGGAGTGAAGATTGAAAGCTACTCGCGACAGAATGAGACTCTACCGGCAACGAAAAAAGTATGAACAACGACAGGAAATCCTTGACAGGGACAGGCATCGTCAACAAGTGAGGCGAGCTGCAATGAATGATGTACAACGTGAAGAGTACCTTCAGCGTGACAGTCGAAGAAAACAAATCATGCGTGGAAATATGGACGAGTACCAGCAATCGCAGTATCGCGAACAGCAAAGAAATTTATCCCAGCAAAGACGGCAAAATATGGGTGAGGAACAGCGGGCACAGTACCTAGAGCATCAGAGAAACTTATTTCGGCAAAGATGGCAGAATATGGACGAGGAGCAGCAAAGGGTTAGGTTACCATAGGTTAGATAATGTTGATGAAATTTGTTCACGGGTCCACGGTTGTTTTCATGTTTGACACATTATCAGGATAGCTTCGGTTAGGATGCGATAAGTTATTATATGTTGGGTCAGGATAAGTTAGATTAGAATATATTATGCTAGAATTTGTTAGGTAATTTTGACCGATTTTTTTCCGAGTCCACCTAGCTTAGCAATGACATTGGTTAAGTTAGATTAGGATAGGTAAAGATATGATAGGTTAATGATATGTTAAGTTAAGATAGGTTAAGTAATGTTGACGGATTTTTTCACGGGACCACGGGTTTTATGTTTGACATATTATCAGGATCGGTTCGGTTATTATAGGTTAGGGTAGGTTTGGTTAAAATTTGTCAACTAAGGGTAGGTTAGGGTAGAATATGTTATATTATAATTTATCATGTCAGAATTGGTTAGGTGATGTTGACTGAATTTTTCCAAAGGTCCACCTAGCTGAATGACGACATTGGTTAAGTTAGGTTAGGATGGGCTATGATAGGTTAGGATGGGTTAAGATATGTTTGGTTAAGATAGATTAGATAATGTTGACGGAATTTCATCATGGGTCCCCGGTTTTTTATATTTGACATATTTTTAGGAACGGTTCGGATAGGATAGGAAAGATTAGAATATGTTGTGATGGGCTAGGTTAGAAAAGATTTTGTTGAAATTGGTAAGGCAATGGTGACCAAATCAACGTAGCGTAACAATGACACTGTCCGTGGAATTTCCACGGGTCTATACTAGTATTATATAGATATTTCTTTCCCAAAAATATTTCAAATTAGTGATACCAGTCAAAAGTCGTTCAGTGCTGAGGTGTGAATGTGCGTGAATTATTTTCCCCCATTCCAGCTCTACAGGGTGTTTCAGAAAAAGCACTCACTCTTTTACAGGCCAGTACTCATGTATTTGTTTTGATGCAGGGTGTTTAGTGGCATTAATGTTAGTCTAATGGGTTAAATCAAAGAAAATAACAGCAAATTTTAGGAAATTAAATGTCATGCAAGAAAACACAGTTGCACCTGAAGCGAATTCAAAAAACATTGTGTGAGAAATCGCTAGCAAAACCATGAGTACATTTTTAAGGGGATATCCTGTAGTGAGCAAAGTAATTTATACATGCAAGCTTTATGCAACTCATTGGCGTCGTAAGAGACCTCACACAAAGCTTGACGTCCCACACACTCCACAAAACGTTTAGAGTTCGCTCTGGCATTATTCGATTTTTCGCTTCTATTTTCATTAATTATTTTTTAGCCTGATCAGTCAGTCCAAAATTTTGAATACAAGTTTATTTCCATTCTAACGTTAGATAACTATCCCTCCACTCATTCTCGTTAGCAACGGAGTTCAATCTTCACAAGAGAAAAAAACCGCCTTGCAGCATGTGCTGCTGCATTTATCAAGCGCTCATATCTTATCTGCAGCACCGTTTGAGGGCTCGGGAGCAGCTCTAGAACCTTCTCGATTACATTAAAACATCACCCGTGCAATTACTTTCCCTTTCAGGTGAAGTTGCCACGTGCAATTCTCTAAATTTATAGTGAGGGTTTCCATGGGCAATTACTTTCCCTTTCAGGTGAAGTTGCCACGTGCAATTACTTCAGATGTCTAACGAATGTTTCCACGTGCAATTACTTTTTTCCAGTGGAAGTTCCCATTTGCTGTTTTCTTAATTTACAAATGAAAATTTCCACGTCTAATTACTTTCGTTTTCCAGCGAAAGTTTATTCGTGTAATTCCTCAAAATTTTCAAGGAAAGTTGACGCATCCAAATAGTCAAAATTTCTAGTGAAAGTTTCCTCGAACAATTATGTAACGCTTCTAAAAAAATACAAATGATTGAGTACTTTGAAATTATCAGAAATTCCTTTATCAGAGAACCTTAACTAACACTTAATGATTTACATCGATTGTCAACCATTAGGGCTTCAAATCAGTCAAACTGTAGTGAAACGTTATGTTGTATCTCGCAGTGAGCATTGAAGACCGGCGCCGCCGGATGTCTTTTATTGCACTTGGGTTTCGCATGTCTCTGAGCCGTATAAGTCATAAAACACCGGAACTGACCGACTGAAGTCCTTTATGGTGCATTGCCTCTGCCACGCTTTACTACTACCGGAAAGTCCTTGTTTGACTTCCGGGCACTGCTAGTTATAAGTAAGGTCTGTCACCGATGGAATCAGTACATTATTAGGAGCCTTGCTGTGCTTTTACTTTCCCTTGCTCCGTAGAAGTTTACGGCTTCTGATACTGTAGCTCCTACATTGGTGGTTTGCAGCTACCGCTGAAAATACGTCAAGTTGTGTCGATAGTACGACACTACACGTTAGTTGAACATTAAAGTGCGTTAGAACTTTAAGTTCTCAAAAATTTCCGAATTCGGCTTCGATTTTCAAACAATTTTTTAGTGAACAACGCAAACTTATCGGGATTGATGAATGGAGCGTGTTGTTATACTGAATTGTTATTCTTAAATCATGGTAAATTAAATAAATTTGTCAGTTTACCGTAGTAACCGTGAGAAATTTCCGGGTTTCCGAAGAGGATACGCGAGTGATAAGATGCATGAAAGAGGCCCTCAGTGTGTATCAGAACACCTGTTCATCAGTCAACTTCTTTATCTGGGCAACGCTGCCTCCCACAAACAAGCCTATCTAACATTTAGTCTTTCTAACAACAGGAAAATGAAGGAGTAAAACCATGTCCGAATATAATTTCAAACTGTGTAAAATATAATTTCACGGACGATCTGACATCAATTTTGTCTCTTACATCGTTTCTGGGTCTAGTGAAAGCACTTTTGAAGCTATACTCTCAGAAGCGCTTTCTCCCACCTGTCAAAAAGTGCCTAGCACATTTTCTTGATCATGGTGGCGTAATGGGAACACTGGCGCTGCGGAACAAGTTTCGGTCATCTATAGAAACAATGTTTCCCTATCATCACCGGTCCGTTGAGCATGAGTCGTTTAATTTTTCTTTAGAGAAGTTCTTAAAACCAGTCAATTATTTTTAGCGAGCTGTTGATGTTCCTTTATCATCGCCGGTCCATTGGCAACGACTAGCTTTATCGGTTGACGTACTTTTCGTTACTACCGGTAAAGGTAGGCGATAGAAATCTTCGCAATTTTCCGATAATGCCCTGCGATTTGATCGTCTGTTGTGCAACATAAGGAACGACGAAATAATGTAAATCTCCCATCAACAAAAAACTGCTTTTCTGTCAAAAATTTCAGCACGGAAGTACGAGAACTAACAAGATTTTAAGAAAAATTATTGTGGAGGGGGCAAAATATGATGACAAAATATCGCCGTGTTGATGAATGTAATTGACTCGGTACGTCTTGTGACAATGCAATACGAAAATAATCTTATTCCGCAAGATCGACTTGATGTGCGACTGAAGGAAAATGGAAACAGCGTCACACGAATGGCTGGTTTGTGGTGTTCTGGCAAGAATTTCGTTGAGCTCGCGCTCATTCATTCCATTAATACTTTAACTGCAATGTGAGTCATCGGTGGTACACGGAGGGGATTTTCACATCGCTGCTGACCGACCAGTAGTCGCAAACTCAATTTTTATAAATACTGAATCAAAGCGAAATGAAGGCACGGTCCAGTTAATGTCTACTATTTTCAGTATTGCAGACTACAATTGACTTTAAATTTGCGTTGACTCTTGAAGTTCAGTTTTACCCGCAGCAGTCAAAGTGTTCTGATTATTGCGAGAAAATCACCAGAAACCTGTTCCATGAGACGGATTGCTTCCACTTGATGAGAATTCTGGTAAATTCTTTTACATGGAATGCACATCACTATCGGTCAGTTCAGCGTCCTGTTTTATTGATGCATTGATTTTTTCTTGCTTCTTTAGCTTGAATTCTCGTCTAAAAATATGTATAGCTAATTTAACAGAGTCTTAACATTCTGTACTACGACCCTCATCATAGAGTTATACAACCTACTTTTCGGAGAGACAAGCAGAATTACAAAATACGAGTAGATGTACAAATTGATGATCAGAATATTAGGACTGTTTAAAATTGGCTTCGAATTTCACGTAGACAAAAATTTTCTAGAAAAGATTCGTTATAAATTTTCTGAAATGGAAATCATTCACGTAATCTACTTTTCCCATGTAACATACAACTGTTTTTTTATACTTCAAATTTCATTGTACTCCTCCAAAGTAATGAATAAGTTCTCACTTAATGAAGACTCGCCGGATATTCTGTCTCAGAGAGAAGCGGCAACTCCAAGAAAAAAGGGAACAAAAGTGTACTGGTGGTATAAAAAATGTGCCCTATAGGGAGCATATACGTATACTGCATCCACTTTCATGTTATGCAAGTAACATTTTAGATAATGATATTCTTGAGTGTTAGTTTGAATATTGCCGGCCGCTCAAACTAGTGGCATTTTATGTATCATGAAAATTCATATTTTTAGATGCTGGAAATATCATTGCACTTCAAAGTTCGATAACACGAGAGACAAAATCACACGAGAGACAAAATCCTCCAAATGAACCGAAAGTAAATGGAGTTACGAATGTTTATAATTCATGTGTGAACTTGATATTCCAAGGTTTCCCAAGAGGGCAGATCATTCAGGCCTTTGACTTTCTAAATGAAATTTTCTAAACAGAATTTTTATCCTAAATAAATTATATTTTGTGGACTAAACCAGATGAATCGGGCAGTTGTAAATCAATTGAATTCTTGCTACTAGTGACTTTTAACAGTTATTCACAGTGCGTCATGAGCATTATTATTATACTAGTGTGCACAGCCCACCAACAATGACGGGATTCAATACCTTTCTTGAACACATTTTCCAGATGTGGATGACAAACAAATAAATCCATCTTAACAGTACCCGTGATAAAAATTATTCTTGTACATGCACAATGGTGAAATTGTATCACAGATACGGTCATTTAACCACTCTTTTGAGCGTGACAGGGAAATGGAAGAAGCTGACTCCAAACGAATAAACCAAGGGTATTATTAGGTAGTAGCTGGGCACGTGGAAATTCCAGACAATGTCATCGTTGAGCTAGGTGAACCCGTGAAAAAATTCCATCAACATTATCTAACCTCTGCTAACCTATCCGGATAAGTTGTCAAACATATCAATGCGTGTAATGCGTGTAACGCAATCTAATCAATACACTGAGGAATTCGGTATCCATGATACCGCACACTCAGGCATCCTATGTTTTTCAAGAAGCGGACACCAAACAGATATATAAATAAATATATAAATAAACACGACGGGTATTATTAGGTTAGATTCATTGCAAATGAAATCGTGTGCATTGAACAATTATTAAAGCAATTTTTTGCAAGACAGAAAAAAAACAGATTCAGAAGAACTATGGAATGAAGTATAATTGACACGCTTACATTAATTTAAGCCCTTCATTTTGTAATAGAAATTTTAAGAGAAGTGTCTAGGACTAGAAATTTCCAAATTCTCATGTGATTCATTTTTCTTGAAGAAATATTTACATGGTTTCAAATGCGTCATTTTTCTATACGCTCAATTGTACGTGAAAGAATTGCGTTAGAAGCGAACAAAGCTCCATAAACTGCTGAAAAATCCAACAACTAGTTGGATAACACCCACGCTATCGGTAACAAATTACATCTTATTTGCCCAAACTTGACGAAAACAAAAAACTATACCCTGGAGAATATAGAGGACAGTATTATAAGATATCAATTTGCCAAAGTGAACAAAATGTACCGCAAAACACGACTGTCGATTCCTCTCAAGATTGTCGAAGAGCCGCACAGGATCCCTTGGCACAGCACGCTAAGATTTGCCAAGATCT
>JACJUY010001223.1:107551-120156 GCA_014220935.1 Platorchestia sp. MABIK | reverse complement strand
TGTACCCGTGTGCTGTGTCCGTGTGCTGTGCCCGTGTGCTGTGCCCGTGTGCTGTGTCCGTGTGCTGTACCCGTGTGCTGTACCCGTGTGCTGTACCCGTGTGCTGTACCAGTGCGAAAGTAATAAAATAAGGCAAAATTGAATTATCATTTCAAAATCAAGTATTTGACTCGCAGCGTGGTACGCCATGGAAACCTAATCTCATGTTTTCCGAGAACGAACGTTTGATTAAAGGGAAAATTATTAATTATAAGCTAGTGCAAAAGCCCATCAAAAATGACAGGATTCGTTATTGTTCGATCATACACGTAAATTCTCATTCTATTTAATTAATCAAGGTGAAAGAACTACAAAATTTCCCATTAAATAAATTGCAGCTCAAAACAAATATTTAGTCAATATATGCATAGTGCATTGGGAATAACTTTGCTAAGTGAGACGAAGTACGGATTAGCCAAGTTACCAACAAACTGCAAATTAGTACAAAAATGGAAAAATGATTCTCGTCTGACCCTTTTTTCTTTTCGTCGAGCATCGACCTGCTGGTTGTGACCCATGGTCATCCATCACAAAACTGGCGAAAGTCCAGCACGAGAAGCATAAAAAATCTCCAAATGTGTTCTTGCAGGCAATAAATTGCACCCTCCAACAGCATTTTGTGTAGAAAAAGTTCGTTCCGATAAAAATGTCATCACATTAGAGGGGTGTGTTTATGTCATTCCTTCCAGGGTCTTCCTGATAACAGGATCTTTCAGGTAAAACCTGCACAAATTTCAAAAACATTGGTTATACTCATCCCTCTAAAAGTTGGCAGCATTGAAGTGCATCAGTTAAACTTAGTTATTTCCTCTCAGTGGGATACAACTAATGTATTTGTGGGAATTAGCACTCCCAAGGGGGAAAATGTGTGAAGGCGAGAGGTGAGAGTTAGGTAGGCCTTCTTTTTGTTGAAATAGAATAGGTTTTTTGTTTGTTACGGACCTGTTTTTCCGGGTCACTGCTGTTCGGTTTTTCAGCGCCTACTACTTTCTTCTTCAACTTTTATCTTGTTTCGTTAACTTTTTTCTTAGCTCACTGTTTTTTGTACTTTGTGCGTAGATTCCGCTTTCCCTCAACTGTACTAAACGGTGCCTTCATCCTTCCTCTCTTTGAACAGCCTTGTTGTGGTAAAGGGGGGCTAAAATTTTTTTATAATCAATTAGTCAACCAATACTTAGTTATCCATGAAGCCAGCAATTAACATTACAGTTCGTTGCACACTCGTTAGCATTAAACATTCAGCGGTGTGCAAACTTCGTCGCTCGGGCTACAACCTAGCCTTTACTACAAAATCCCCCAGTATCCTAGGCAGTCAGTTTACAACGTTTGAAAGCATTGTGATGAATGTGACTAAGACTGGAAAGCCAGCCACACGCCAAGAAAAGATGAGATTCGGAAACTTCGCTTTCTAGCCGGCTTCAAAAAAAGCTTCAAGACCAATCCAACTGTGTCATTACCGACATAGGAGGCTAAGAAAAGGCTCATCAGCATCACGACAATTCATCTAACCTCTTATACGCAAGGTAGGAATCATATCCTAATTAAAAAATGTAAGAGGTTTGTTTGGGTAGGTACAAAAAATATTTGAAAAATCAACAGATCAGTAGAAATCAACGGACATGAACTTCGCTACCAAAGTGATATGAGAAGATAATTAAAAACTTAAAAACTCGGCTGGACCCCAATACCAGAAGGATTCCGCATTCAGAAGGCCTGACACGTCTTCTCGTCTCTCTTCCGACCTCAGAGTGATGCAGACGTCCTAAAATATCTTCCACCCAATATTCTGGCCCAAAAACAAATCGGAGGAACGATATCTTAGTGAGCTACCGTTTATTGACCCGAGACAAAAAGCTCTCGTAGCTTGAGGAGCTCAATCGTGGCATAAGTTTTGTCAGAGTACAAAAACTAAAACTCTAGGACTGTAAAAGAATTCAGGATAAACGTGTAACGCTATTTCGCATCTCTGTCAGAGAAAATAGCGTACTACATCTCGTTGTTCTACATTTCCTAACTCAAATTAAACGATCTTAAATCTGCTCACTGACACTTAGAGGTCGGCTTTTCTAACTCTGCGAAGTTGAAATATGTATGTTTGAGCTAGTTCATTTTTTACATACTATAATGACGGCGTTTCCTTCGGTAGCATTATGGTTTACCGCATCTCTATTTCGCATTTTTTACTAGCCTTAATACGAAGGCCTCGCACTTTGCCTGTATAGCGCAGTCGAATATACTACCGCAATTAGGTTGATTTGCGATCTCGTGCAGAAGTTTTGTAGCCATTAGATACTATTTAGCGATTCCAATTTATTGTTACGAATTTCAGACCGGCCTTTGTCAACAAGCAGCAGCAGACAAAATGTGCCGCGTAGAGGCAATGTAAAGCAGCAGGGCTCCGGCCGGAAGACGACTCTGTTCAATTTGGTTCACTTTGTTCACTTAGTTCGTTCAGTTGATTCAGTTCTTTCCGCCCGTTTAGTTCGTTCAGTTGATTCAGTTCTTTCCGTCCGTTTAGTTCGTTCAGTTCTTTCCGTCCGTTTAGTTCGTTCAGTTGATTCAGTTCTTTCCGTCCGTTTAGTTCGTTCAGTTGATTCAGTTCTTTCCGTCCGTTTAGTTCGTTCAGTTGATTCAGTTCTTTCCGTTCGTTTAGTTCTTTCACTTCATAGCAGTTTTATGTTCCTTTCAACAGATTTTCTGCTGTATTTCGCTATTTTCTAAACTATGTAATTTGGTACTTAGTTGCTGTGCACAGTGTCTGGTTTTGTTTTATGCACTTCGATTCAATTAGATTGTGTTTAAGTGTATTTTTTGTAACAAATTAGCAGTGTTGTAATTCAAGTAAGTGCAGTAATTGCTCAATTTCTAAAGTACGTTTAAGTTTCAAATTCATTGCAGACATTGGTTTTTGTAAGAACAATTTTTGAGTTGGAATTAGAATTCCAATCTCAACATTTTCGTTATTTTAAAGTAAAACGCAAAATTTGATGAATTCTTATGAGTCCCAGAAATTAACGATTACATTACAATGCTATATTGTTCTTCTTCTTTATTGTGTTGTTTTTCTTCTTTATTGTTCTTTATTGTGTTATAGTGTCAGAAATAATAAAATGTTTTACACGTAAGACCGAATCCATTCAATCGGAAAAAAAGGGACTCACTAAAATAGTTTCATCTATGTATTTTACAAATATTTTAGGGATGTGTCGAATGTTATTCTTTTTCATACTCAGCCATTCCTTGGTTTCGTTCGCAGCATGCTTTGGATCTTGTCTTGTTGGAAGGTCCATCCACATTTCAATCTTAACAAATGAGCTGAAGGTAGGAGTTGCTTTTCCAATTTTTCATGATATTTCTTGCCATTCATGGTTCCTCCAGTGATAAGAAGTTTACCTACTCATGATGAGCTGAAACATTCCACACCATGATTAGGCCACCTCCAAACTTAACTATAGTTATGGTGCACTTTGGTTTATATTCTTCGTTTTGTTGCCTCCAAACATAGTTTGTGCTGTTTCTCCCAAATAGTTCAATTTTGGTTTCATTCAATTCCAAAAAACGCTGCTGGCCAAAACGCTGCTGGCTTATTCAAATGGTCGTTGGAATAATTCAGCGTAGCCTTGAAGTGACGTTTCTGGAGAAGAGATGTCCTACGAGAGGTGCGGGAGCGATGACCTTCATGGCTTAGTGCCCTGCAGATCGTGTGTTTGCTGGCTTTGATCCCAGATGCCTTGAGATCATCCTTCAATTTTTCACGGGTAGTTTGATACCTCTGCCCTACTGTTCGGACCAATTTTCGAACAGCACGGTCGTTAATCTTCCGTGGACGGCCATATCGAGGCTTTCTTGAGAATCGTATTCCAGCTTTTCTACTTACGTATTGTTGTTCCAACCAAGGCTATAGGAAAACACAGTTGTGCATGTATCTTCCGATATCCCAAGCCTTTATTATGGAGCTCCACAATATGTTCGCGAAGGTCTTCGCTGATGTCCTTATTCTTACCCATGCTTACGACCTTTCAGAACGAGAGCTGCTGTGCCAATGACACGTTATTGGAAATGAATGCTAACGAAAGTTCAATTGCCAAATAGTAGAATGTATTAGAACATTCTGGAATAATCATAAGATAATTTTAATGTGTAATATCGAGAAAAAATTCGAGTGCTGTAAATTTTTTTCACGTTGTTATTATACATGTTCGCATATATTTTTTCTATTAAAAATTTGCTGGTTTTAGATATGTTATTAACTTTCTGTTTTTAGATACATTATTCGCATTTTTGTTACTGTTTATATATAAACCAATTTTCATAATTGTACGTGATCTAGAAATGTGGAATCTGATGATTTAATTAACGTGTTGTATTATTATGCACCGTAGACACATGGGTATCGAAATACCCATGTCAAAAGTCGGAACTGATGATTAAAAGAATGGTTTGGAAAATATATTCCAATTGTTGCGTAATCTAGGTTTAATTATCCATGTAAATTCGAGTTGAAAAAAGAGGAAGGGGTTCCATTCCTCTAGCAACCGGTGGGTCTGCACCAAAAGTGAAGGAGCGGTGCTGCAAAGCGATCATGCTGCGAACATTACCCAAATACTCATTACAAGCATGTGCGTATCGGTGCTTATTTTCGCATATTTTCACCAAGAAAATGTCATGGATATTTCCAGGATACTTTCGAAAACTTACAGGAATCAACTACGATCGCATAAGTCATGCGAGAATCTTCGTCACGAGCAAAATAAATTCGTTGTCAAGAACATCAGATATAGCGAATAATAATTACCACTTACAATACAATAGATACAATAATGAGGGAGTAAAAATTGCTTTAGGATCGGGTATTTGAGCTAGATATTTTGCATTTATCTGCGAAATGATTATGTCGAGTAAGGCTTAGTCAGCGACATCGCAGTGGAACGCATTAATAATTCTTTTAAGCTTATAATTGTTTGCAAGGCTTGACTCGACGTCATGAGTAATTCCAACTGTGACATTTAAAGGCGATGTTTTCTACAATATTGCTTGGTTAAAATTTCTCCTCTGTTACACTAGGTTGACGTTCTTATGGCTTTAGAGACAGTCAATGATGCCGCTTATTATCTCATTGAACGAGTACATTTGCACTTTGTGTTGGTTTACTTATTGATTTCCTGCCGTTTTAAGCTCGTTTTATAAGTTGCATTTTTTGATGAACTATTGATAACAATAAAAGTGTGTCATCTCTGATGAGTGCCTGCTACTTTATCTATTTGCCTCCTTTTGTGCACCCCTCCCATTTCCCCTCCGCTGTTCCTCTATATTTTATTTTTGGGTCTGAATTCCTCCTTCGCGACCTGTCTCTCCTAGAGCTACAAGTCCTGTGATCTGCTGAATTAACAATTTGACCGCGACGTGAGCCGTCGGTGAACACTGAGGGGATTTTCATAATGCTGCTGACCGATTGGTAGTCGCAAATTCAATTTTCATAAATACTTTTTCAAAGCTAAATGAAAGCACTATCCAGTTCATGTTTCCATTTTCGAAATTGTTGGCTTCAATTGACTTTAAATTTGAGTTGAATATTGAACTTCAGTTTAACCCATTGCGATCAAGGTATTAGTATATCACCTGAATCAAAGTCATAAAAAGTAAATTATAAACATCCTATCCGGATGTGTACTTAAGATCGTCATTTTTAACGCAATTAGGGAATATTTGTGACTTATTAACGAGGAAATCACTCAAAACGAAAAAAAGCTCCCGCATAAACAAAAATGCTTCCGATATTGAATACTTTTTTTCATCCTATGTTCCGCCCAAAATTCTTCATTGTAATAAATGTTGACAACGCGAGTCAGAGAATTTAAAAAAAATACTTATTACCATATATCGGTGCGATTCTCTTGAAATTTTCAAAGAAATTATTTTAAACATAGATATATCAATGCCCTAATATGCACTGAACTAAAATTATCATTTTCTGAAATGAAGCGTTAATAATCACTATTTCATTTTCTAAGTCTCTGCACAATCTTCATTTTAAAAACCTCGCCTCGATTCGAAAACTCCCTTAAAATTAGCTTCCTCTTGAGCACTTAAATTTATTGAGGAGTCGACTGGGTACAATTAATATAAATCAGAGACAAGAACAGAGTACAATGACAAACAGTTGAAGATTATTTCAGGTTTCTTTTTAAATAAATCACGGATGTTTCGCTGATCTTCAAAAAAGTCATCGGAAGGCTCCCTGATCTTAAGTAAAAAGGAAAGAACTAAAAGTACCATATAAAACATTTACTCGATTTAAAAATTGCAAGTAAAGCAGTAAAATTGAACGTTTCGAGCATTCGCTCATCTTCAGCAAATGAAATTTATCTCAAAGGACATGACATGAATAAGAAAGTTGATAAATTATAATAACTAACCTGATCACATATTTTTGATCATCGCTGATGTATCACAAATTTGTTTCGAGGTTTAAGTAATTGAATATACGGAGTCATCTATAGGCGTAGATCTATGATTGTAAAACACGATTCTTTGTTTGTAATTTTTGTGCGTATCATTTTTATGAAAGTTTCCGTTCATGTACAAAAAGAAACTCAAATTCAGGTTCAGTCTCGTGGTGCAGGAGCTGGTCTTTAATAAATATTTTTATTGATTGACTGCTTAGCCACTTTTCGACGTAAATTATTGAAGTAAAACTACAATTTATTCCCTAAATCACAGATGTTCAAAATGCTGTAACTACTTGGTCAACGTCATTCAATTGTTTCAAAGAGAAAATTTTAGTAGAAAAAATATGGGCCCAAAAAAAAAAATAGTTACTAACTGAATTATTTTTTGTTAAAATAATAGAAAATTTTCAAGGAACGACTCGTGTATGTAGTGTTAATTTCGAAAAAGGCTACTATTTACAATACTTATGTTTGTCTTTATTTACTTTCACTATCATAAAATACTCGCAGCTAGAACTTACTCTACATCAGAGCTGTGAAAATTTGACATTTCCATAGACGTAGTTGTCGAGAAATTTTCCGTAAACACCCAAGATATTTTTCTTTATTTCAGAGAAAAATATATAGTGATATCGACCAAAACAATGTAACGCTCTTGCTGCTACTCGATGTCTCAAAAACGTTCGATAGCATTGAACATGAGCGACATTTACGAGAAATATTGAACTTAGAATTGGACACATAATGGTTTGAAAGCTACTTATCGTATCGATCTCATGCAGCTCGCTTAGACAATAAATTGTCCCCATTCATTCAAAACAATTTTTAGTGTTTCTCAAGGATCTACCCTTGGTCCGCCATTGATTTCTATTTATATTAGCGATTTCCCTCTAATGCCTTCTAACACGCGAATCTCTATCTATGCAGATGATGTTCAAATTACAACAAATTACCGCAGGCGTTAAAAATGCTGAACAAACAAACAAACAAACATCGGTACCTAAGGATGCTTTATTTCCAATTCAAGCCTGATACATATCACTTTGTACATTGGTTTTTCAAATGCCTTATAATTAACAGGACGCCATGACGCTTTTCCCCGGTCAAGACCAGTAGCCATTTCAGACACATGGGTAGAGTGCTTTGAATTTTTCTCTTATACCAATGGAGAAAATCGCCCCCAAGCGCCGGGATGAAACCTATCGAATAACCTGAAATCATGGTATGACCAAAATCTCCTAAAAATAAATGCGAACAAAACAAAATGCATTATTTAATCTAAATATGCAATTTGAAAATTCCAAATCTAACTCTAACGATCGTGAATGATGAAATTAAGCCATTGGCAAATGTTAAAAATTTAGGCATTTGGTTCGATCAAACATGTCCTTCAAATCTCAGGTAGAGAAAACTAACAACAGAATTTACGGAACTTACGAACTCTACGAAAAAGTTTAGATTATTTGTCATTCTATCTATAATGTTATCGCGTATTGACTATTGCAGCCTAGAATCGGGAGACACAATAGGCTGCATCTTTAAAGAGAGCTGCAAAAATGTATGAATTTCACAGCTAAGGCGGTAAGCAAAGGTATATTCAACGAGTGACCATGAAACACCTCTCCTAAATAAATTTAGCTGCACTCTTATTCTGGAAAGTTTCTCACTCATTAAAGCCAATAACGTATTTTCATCTTCATATCTCCCTCAGAGCAATACTGATACAATGTACAATTCCTTCCTTTCATTGAAATTAACTAAAAGCCGAAATAGAGAAATAATGTCTTAGTCTATTACTGTTCATCTGACATACGGCAGAAAGCTCTTTCATTATCAGGCACTTTACTGTGCTACAAACTTACGCACAGTTTTAAAATCTCTCAAACAACGAAAGAATTTTATACTAAAATCGCACGCTATTTTATGTCCCAACGAAAATAGTTTGCTGCAGTACATTCTGAAGAAGAAGATAAGAATTTCTTTTGCTCACTACCCTACATTTCTTAGTTTTCCATCCAAAATTTGACGCAAAAAAGGTTTACCCATGTTTAAATGCCATAACTTCTAAATGAATCAAGATATTTTGGATCTGTTTGCTTTATTCTACGTAGAATAAAATTGTCTGTCAGTCCCAGCACATTTTTAAAAACCCGTAGCCACTCCATAATTTTCAATAGTTAAGTAATAGCACCAAATTGAAAATTGCACATGAATTGCTAATTAAAGTTTATGAACCCCTGTAAATAAAACAACAATTCCAGTACATCGTTTTCGACTTAAAGAACCTGTATTTGAAATAATAGAAAGAAAACCATTCTTTATCGAACACAATTGTCTCTACAATCCTCTTGCTTCTACTTGGTCGACATTCCTATTTACGCAATCATGGGCTCCTTTTTTCATGCTTTTCATTACTGTTTTCCCACGATGTGAATTAACTTTTAAAATGTTAACCTCTATCGTGATGCGTATCCTCAAGTCATCTAAATTGATTGGAGAAGTTACTATGAGTTATGTTATAAAAAGTTTTTTATATGCATGAGTTCATAAACTTTAAAGCAATTCTTGCGCAACTTTCATTTTGTTGATTGTTACTTAACTATTAAATTTTATGGAGTGGCCACGTATTTTTTGAGAAGCTTGAAGAGACTGACAGACAATTATATTCTACGTCGAATAAAGCAGACAGATCTAAAATATCTTAATTCGTTGCAATGTTATGACATTTTAAACATTGGTAAACTTTTTTTTGTCATACTGTAGAGTGGGTATGCGATGTGATTACTTGTAGGCTAATATTTATGTTCATACGCTGAGCAGTGGTGACAAAAATGCTATACCAGCGATTTCATTTTTGCTATAAATACAGTACTTTTTTCTATTAGCCATCAACTTGTCATGTTACCTAACACATCACTTTCTTATTTTATTTTCATGCATTTATAAAGAAAATTTCATGAATTTGTTGTGTGGTTTAAAGCATGTTCTTTGGGCAGTTATCGTAGTTCTATTTAGTTATGTTTGTTCGAAAAATATTTTCAAATTACTGCCATTTTGACCCTTTAGTTCTGAATGTGATTAATCTACTTCAAACCCTTTCACCTTCAACATTTTTCCCTGATGTCACAAGAGCCAAAGTTCATACGGCAATATGCGTGAAGACTGTCAAAAGTGTTTCACCCCAGTGTGTTCATCGTTATATTTATTGTACAAAACTAGAGATGTTTGTACAACAGTTATTGCAAAGAGACTGCCATACCCTAAAAGCGGAACCCAGGTGAAAGTAAAATAAGCGAATAGAATAGTGGTATGTAACTGAAATGTAAACAACAGAACGTTCCCTTTAGCGACAGTTGCCCAACCAACAGCAAAAGATGATCACTGGGTACTCTACATATCGAGATTTGGTTTATTCTTATATATATGTATAGCCCGTTAAAGAATAAATTCAAACGAAAGTTAGAATATATATAGGGTATTTCCGAAAAAGGACCTTAAAGCCCTTTGAGACGTCAAAGATTTAAATAAATCAATAGATGCTTTAGCTCTCCAGTTAGATAAAATGGTATTTTTATCTGCTGCTAACATGTTTTTGTTGAAAATTATTCTGGGAAAGACAAGTTTAACATGAAAGGTTTCTAATTGAGACACATTATAATTGTGTTGAAAATGAAAATTAAGGAGAAACTCGAATGCATTAAACTTGCAATGAACTTAATGTTCTGGCAACACAGAATGTTCCAAAAAGTTACAGACCGAATTTTGAGTTGATATTGAATTTTTGATAATTGTTCACTCCGAGGTATGAATGAAACTCAAAAGACTAAGAATAACAAATTCCTAATAATTATCAATGTCTCATTACCAATGAATGTCCTTTAATAATAACATAGTGAAAATCCTACACTTCGTTTTACTCCCCTTTTCCTTTATAAGTATTTTTCCAGATGGTATTTTTGCATAGCGATCTTCGACCGGGGAAATGTTGAGCAAATAAGGCCTGTGCACGTATAATGCTCATAGTCGAAATCCAGGTTGTCACCACAAACATTCTTTGTTTTTTTGTTAACTGCATAATGAAGGATATTTGCGAGGAAAACTGGATCTTGCCACATGCTTTATTCATACAAGTGGTGTTGCAGGTACTGATTTACATAAATAACAGCCTGGCCTTTACAGAACTGAATTATCAACAATAACTGCAAAGCTCCATCAATTCCAAGTCCTGTCTGTTTTTTTTGAGGACACCGTGTATTTCGTCAGATAACTAAAATTATTCGACTAAATCATAATGCTGAAAATTATTATATCTGTTGAAATCCCATTGTTTAATGGATCAATGGCCAAACAAGCCAAACATTCTGGCCAAACAAGCAGAATTTGTAGCTCAAAGTTTTTGCTTTCATGATTATTAATGCAAAAGATCTCCGCCCATCTTCTTAACAGCAGGAAAAAGGCGTGATATTCTAGACTCATTCTTTGTTTAAAAAATAATAAACCAAACCATCCGAAAAATAATTCACCTGGCTGTTCCGCTGCTGAGTTTTTTCACACAACCTTGTTTTGTAGGCCCTTAAACTTTGACGTCAGGATAATGAAAGTCTATTTTAATTCACGTCCTTCATAATTGGCACACCTAGACAATTAATTTACTTGGGACTTATTCACGTGACTATTCTCTTTCTTAAACTTCAGCAGCTATACGCTCAATAAATCGATGGTAGAAACACAAAATTTACCCCATAATGGACATTTTCTATCCCCTTGACAAAAGACAACCATTATAGATATAATTCATGCATCCATTTAACGGGCAACAAAACATTTCGAGAACTTCTTCCGAACCTAATTCCTCCCTTCTTTTTTTTGACAGAGAGTTTGCACGGACCGTGTTCAACATCGCAACTTATAACATCAGATCATCGTAACATCTGATCATCGTAACATCTGATCATCGTAACATCTGATCATCGTAACATCTGATCATCGTAACATCTGATCATCGTAACATCTGATCATCGTAACGTCTGATCATCGTAACGTCTGATCATCGTAACATCTGATCATCGTAACATCTGATCATCGTAACATCTGATCATCGTAACATCTGATCATCGTAACATCTGATCATCGTAATGTCTGATCATCGTAACGTCTGATCATCGTAACATCTGATCATCGTAACATCTGATCATCGTAACATCTGCTCATCGTAACATCTGATCATCGTAACGTCTGATCATCGTAACGTCTGATCATCGGAACATCTGATCATCGTAACATCTGATCATCGGAACATCTGATCATCGTAACATCTGATCATCGGAACATCTGATCATCGTAACATCTGATCATCCTTACATCTGATCATCGTAACATCTGATCATCGTAACATCTGATCATCGTAACGTCTGATCATCGTAACGTCTGATCATCGTAACGTCTGATCATCGTAACGTCTGATCATCGTAACGTCTGATCATCGTAACGTCTGATCATCGTAACGTCTGATCATCGTAACGTCTGATCATCGTAAAGTCTGATCATCGTAACGTCTGATCATCGTAACATCTGATCATTGTAAATTTCAACATCTTTGAGGGCAAAATCCCGACTATCAGGGACTGAAGCTGTAACAGGAAGTTCAATTAGAAACAATCATTGAAATGATAAAGAATCAACAACTGTATACCAATAAAATAACAGGGAATGCGATTACTCGACGTATAAGTTCACATAAAATCAATTTTGTCATGGTATCTGTTACTCCCACATTTTGAAGAATGAACATCACCTGATGTTAAAATAATTTCTGGAGATTAATGTTTCCTATGAAAAACCTGAGTTGCATATTTGTCTAACAAGAAGGATGCTAAGAGCAAATCAAAGCAAATGAAAAAATCTTCGTTCATTTAAATTACGGCAATTTCACGTGAAATCCCTAATAATAGTTAATGAAATTCTGCATTCTGTAAATTTTTCTGATTGATGTTGTTGAATTTGAATAATAGACGCCTGAGAGTATGATGAAAGTAAAAGAAAAACTAGATGAGTTGGAGTGGGGGTGAGGTGAGGTGGAGTGGGGGTGAGGTGAGGTGGAGTGGGGGTGAGGTGGGG
>JACJUY010001223.1:71770-106906 GCA_014220935.1 Platorchestia sp. MABIK | reverse complement strand
GAGGGGGTGAGGTGAGGTGGAGTGGGGGTGAGGTGAGGTGGAGTGGGGGTGAGGTGAGGTGGAGTGGGGGTGAGGTGGAGTGGGGGTGATGTGTGGGAGAGTAGGAGTGAAATAACCTGAAATTAAAACAAATTTCTAGGGAAAAAATTAACTCTCATGTCTATGATGACAATAAGCTGGAGAGTATCAAACATCAGAAAGAAGTACCGCTGAAGCTTGATAGTCGTAAAACCTCGCAGGTAATTTGAAGTACGTTAAATAATATGAAAAAATGTAATTCGCAATGGAAAAACACACTTCAAACACCTCATTTCATATAAAAACACACTTCACCATGGAAAACCTTCTCAGTAACTTGTTATTCAAACAGCGTGTGCAGAATTATCGTGTGAGAGAAAAGTTACACTGTGGCGAACACAAAAATTTGTTTGGCTTTCTGCACTAAACGGCGCTGTTAAACTTGTTCTATTCCAACTTCTTGGCTTTTCTGAAAAATGAAACAGAATCTGGCACATAGCGAAGTTCTAATTTCTCGAAAGTAGATTTTGAAAACTTTTACAGCTGGTCATGTGAACTTCAAAACTCCTTCACAACTTCAACTGCTAAAAAACAGCATAAACAAACAGCAATTCAGTTTTCTGATGAGCCTGACACTTCTTGTAAAATTTGTATTATCCAGATAGAACAGCTGCGGTCGAAAACAAAATTGGAGTTTAAGAGAGACAGTACCGAGAAAATACCCACATGTCAGAAAATGTAGCGCATAGCTGAGCGTACTCAGTCACCGTACCTAATTCAACTGCTTTGCGTCCACGGCCTTTACGAATCAGAAGCCCAGTCGTTTGAATGATAATGGAGCAATGATTTGCCACACCGCCTCCTTTAACCCTACCAGACCGCTGTACCGATTTTGGGGAATTTAACCCTACCAGACCGCTGTACCGATTTTTAGGAATTTAACCCGGCCGGACCGCTGTACAGATTTTTGAGAACTTCTGAATCTGCCGCTTTACCATTTTGCCTGATTCTCGGTTCTTTGCCTAGTACCTGAAAGGAATGAGTCAAAACTAAAATAACCAACAAATCGTGGTCAAACCTCATGGGTAGCCGTTGCTAATGTCTGTCCCCGTTCGTTTGAATTGACTTTGTGTAAAATTAACTTTGTGTGGCCTCAGGTCTGGTAGGGTTAAACAAAGAGAAAACTTAAAAACAATTGAAGATTTGGTTAACTTTCATGGCAGTCGCATCATTCGTATGTACGTAAGCCAAACGATCTTTTCTTTTCCATCATTAGCAAAAGGCTTTCCGTTCATTAGAGTAACAAAAACTAACCCACCAAAGAGATATCAGCTGGCGTGAAGCAGAAGTGGGCATAAGATACGTGGTATCCCGCAGCTACACGAACAATACGATTTTAACTAACAAAACTCTCCAAAATACGAACTCGTCTCGTGAACACTGACGATTGTAACTTGGGTGTGTGTACATAGATCTAAGCAGAAGGCAGCTGAAGGGAGCACAGCATATGTACACTAGGCCGTCGTTTGTGCAGGGGACGAGCAAACTACTAGCAACAACTAGCAAGGGAACAGATGCTCACAGCTGCAGTACTCGATGTTGAAACGCACGAAAGATTGCACGCAAATTCCGTTAGGCGATTAACTTTTATGTCCAAAAATGGCAAGCTCAACAGCCAAGCTACTTAGTTTTATTTAAGAGATCTACTTTTACCTCATGAAGTAATGTTACAATACGCACAAGCTAAGTGCATGTTTGCAGGGAGTGTAACGTTCATCATTTGTTTATTGATAACCTGAAAACACGATTCGATCGTACAACTACGAAAAAATTAATAAAATATGCATTAAATTGAAACAGTTTACTTTACTGTAGAAATGCAGCAAGCTTATGTAAACAAGCCATGAACTCTATGAAAGAAACTTTGAATGGTTCAGTGTTTTTTTTCAATTAAGCAAACGAATTACAGCTGCGATGGTGCATAAATTAATGTTTCAAGGTTTTGTCGTTTAGTTCCTTTATGGAGACAGTTGGCTGATTGACTTTCTTTCTTCGTCTGGTCAGTTCTAAAAAATTTTTTCCTCGTATATAAAAAAGGTTTTTATTTTAAAGCCTAAACATGGAACCTTTGGATCTTTTCCAGATAAGCCCCGCCACTAATGCAACACATAAGTTCACCTACTTGTAACTTTCGAAATAATGCACCTATCGACTTCAAATTACACCCAAACGAAAAAATGTTTTAATCTTTCGTTTGAGAGTAATATGAAGTCGATAAGTGCAATATTTCGAAAGTTAAAAGTGGGTGAAATTATGTGTTGTATTGGTGGCAGGGCTTATCTGGAAAAGATCCGAAAATTTTACTTCATCGCATTTTATAACCCATGAAACATTTTCTGTCGCCCCGCGATGAAATTTAATGAGTTCTTCTTAATGCAATTCCACTTACTTTCGCATTCACGACAGATAACAAAAAATTCCAAGTGCTAGTCGTAGGGCTTGCGTAGACGTCTAATTTGAAATATTTTCTCCAAGTAACGAGAGCTAAGCCCGAGCTACCTTTTCATAATCAAATGCGTTCAACTACACCTTGAAAAATACGGAAAAAATCTGTATCTCGTTAACAAGCTTTTTGTCTGTACACAAAACTTCAGGATGCTCATTGTAGTCGATCGTAGATTGAGTACTTAATCTCCTTCATGTGAAACAAATGTTGCATGAATTATTTCTAACTTAATTTACCCTCATCATGGATATTTGAAATTCAGAGTAGCGAGTTTACGAGACAAAAATAAGGCAGTTTCTTGTAGGGATAAATTTGTGTTAAAACTTTGATGACACTGAAGCGCCCACATTTAACTTATTCTGAAAAAAATGCACCTCGTAAAATCTTGAACTTGAAACTTTTGAAACAACAAATTGATACGAAAATACAAGTTCAACAAGGCTAAAGCATAAAATTTAGCTCTACTTTTTTTTCATGTGCAGTTTATGTCAACGAGATCTCAAGAATTTGGCCACGTAAATCGCTGTCCTGGTTGAGATGCACATTCTCCATTCAAATGAGAAGCTCAATTTAAATTTTGAATAACTCTGCGTTAAGCAAGCTCTTTTCATTAACACTCGAATCTATTCGGGCTTAGATGAGCTCACTGGTAAACGAACAAGAGTAAAAAGCGTTTGACAAAGACTCGATTAACATCATCAGTCGATAAATTTTACATGGCAAGGTGCCTCGTGTTCCCGAAAATAATTTCTCCCATATTTTAAAACCTCAGCCCAAACTGTGCTTAAATTGTCCTATTCCTTCATCTCTGAGCACAAGATTGTACAATTCCACAGACAGAACAGCATTGAATGTGGCTCAGTTTTACAGAAAATGCAATGATGCGCAGGGTATAGTCGAATAAATTTCAAATTTTCTTTTCTAGTTGTTGCTAATTGTGAGCTTCCGAGGCTAACTAATACATAATACTAAATAACGCCTATGCTACAGCATGAGATCTTTTCCTTATTCTTATATTTATGAATCATACAATAAATTTACAGGCGTACCGCTAGATAAATGATAATATTTACAACCTGCCTACTCCGAAGTGAAAGAAAAACAAGATCATGTACAGCAAATCAACGTTAAATACATCCAACAAGGAACATCCACTATAAAATAACAGCTTATAGAAAATTAAGAATAAATTCAATGCTAATACGTTCACTAAAAGTTCCCATCCTCGATTTCTCGAGAGATAAATCAGACCTCAAACACATGTCTTTCAAAAACGATGCTTAAAAATGTATCTTCAACTCAATAGTCAAAAGCTACGTATTTCGACAAGTTCCATTAGATTCTATAGATTCCACCTCATAATATGAAATAAAGAAATAAATTAATTTTTAAAACCAGTTACACAGCGTGGTATAACGATTAAAAACGGACAAGTTCATTTTAAACAGCAGCTTTGAAATGCGCTTTTTGGTAAACATCAACAGAACCATAATTTCTGTTAGGACCTTCTAAGTTCATATACTGCGTCTGCGCGGTCATATGCAAACATCGATTGCACGCAGAAACCAGTTCTCAGAGTTACAGTTCTAACCTCTGACAAACACGCTAAACAGAAACGTTTCCCCTCATCAAAAAAACACACTTAAATACCTACAATGTAAATAAATGCTCGTCTCATGAATAATAATGAGCTAAATAAATTAAGTACTAGAAGGCTAGGGAACGAGTTAGTTTGGTTACAATGTTGCGTGTTATTTATTTCATAAAGTTAGTAGACTAGACAAATATTGGGCGAAACTACGCCTCAGCGACTTGTAGAGACTAGCACAAATGATTTCGAGTACTATATTCACATCAACATTGAATATTTAAATGGAGAGCGATATTCAACGGTGGAGATAAGCGATTATTTCATTATAATCTAATGAGATCAATATTTTCATGACTATCTAAAGCACGACCATTACAATACAGCCCTGGTGGCTATACAAAGTGCTGATTACAGTGTTGGGGGTACCTGATGAGTTCAAACATATCCTGGTCTAGTGGCGACGGCTAAAGAACACGATTAAATATACAGGATGCGGCAGTCAAACCAGCATTTTTAGGCTTCCACATCTTTCCCGAAAATGCAGCATTGGCTATCGCACCCCGTATTGTGTCATGACTAGAACTTTTCCTCATATCGTCTTCTCGGCAAAATTTTTGATGAGACCCAAATCATCTACATTATAAATTCGCTAAGCCCGTGTCTTCGTGAAGATGAGAAAGATGCGAAAGCACATTGCTCTTTCCTAAACGCACGTCGTTCAATATTTTTTAGCTTTATAATTCAGATTCTAATGTAGGACGAAACGGATGAATGTTCTTTCGGGCTTTCCCTTCGTAGCGTAACTAGCAAACTGTTTTAGCAGACCCCATTAGTTAGGCAAATTACTGGCGCTTTTGACGGAAAATGCAGACAACATAACGATTTGAACAAAAATCCTTTGCACGCAGTAGTCAACCTCAGCCAACGATGATGCCCTAGTAACTCGTGCAAAAATTATTACTACTTAAGCATTTCTGTATGGCTTGTGATTTTGTCTGACATCATTTTACTGAGAATTTTTCTGGGCTTTTACACTATTATTCATGAAATTACAGGTTCAAGCTTTGCTAAATCTAATATGTCCCGTAGAGTGTATTAATGTTACGCTGACCTTTGAAAACCACGTGGAATAAGAATGATAGCCCATCGTGATGAAATATTCTTCGAGCCAATTTGTCCTACTCTTTGAATTTCGTTTGCCAAAAATAATTATGTAGTGCATAAATGCAAATAATATAACCAGCTTGAAAATCTACGGAGGAGTACTGCTAAAGTTAACAATCGTGAATAGTGCAATCGTTAAACTATAAGTTACAGTTTACCAGGGAATGGAGATCAACTGCGGCCATAAAATAATCATTTTCTTATCGCTAAAAATGTAAAAGTAATTATTACAACATAACACTTATAAATTTAATTCGAATAAAAAAATAGTGATGCCACTACAATTAATATTGTGGAGCAGCGTCGATATGAAAAATTTACACCAATAAAACACAAGTAACGGAATGTCAAAATTGGAAAATGGCCTTAAATTCGACCGTTATCGTCGAATTTACGCACAATAATCTAGATAGAAGCTCAATTAAGAAAATGAGTGGAATGATTCCCACCTATGTAAGAAAATAATGATAATTATTCCACTTACAGAGCGTGAAAGCGTTCGTAAAAAGTTCTGCCAATACATAGTAATTTTGAAATGTGTTCTCAAAATTTGTATAACTTTAAAAAGAAGAATTTTGATGGTCAGTAATGTTAGTGAAAACAACGTAACATATTCGAGTACACACACGTTCTCATAGAAATAGTTTCTCGATTGAGTTATGTAAAAATACCAATAATAAATAATTAACTTAGCATACGACGTTAGATGACTAGCGGTAAGTAAAAGACTAGATTTACTGAGTAGATCGAGGAAATTAAACTTAAGCGTAGCGTTCCTTTGTTTCAAGAACAGAACAGATGAAGCTGAAAAAAGAAAACTAAGTGAAGTAAGCATCGAAGAAATCCTGTCACAAACAAGCACTTGACCAACATCGATGGTGACCTTACATTTTCCAAGCCATGCGAAGGCGATGTTGAAAATAGCTAAAAACACGCATCTGAATGCCCAGGCAATTCTGATACAGATGCTCTCCCAGAACGTTCTGAGGAGAACTGAAGTTGACACTGACAGTGTTTTGTGGGTGGTGAAGAGCGCGTATCTGAGGTGGCTGAACGCGCGTGGGTTGAGGGGAAGGTGGGCCGACGCGCTCACGGCAAGTATCACCAACGCAGCGACGGCCGTTCCAGAATCCACAGACCTGAAGAGACAAACAAATAGAATTAAGCACGTGCGAATTTGAAGAAACTGCATGCAAAGT
The DNA here is from genome assembly GCA_014220935.1 of Platorchestia sp. MABIK. Classification (NCBI taxonomy): domain Eukaryota; kingdom Metazoa; phylum Arthropoda; class Malacostraca; order Amphipoda; family Talitridae; genus Platorchestia; species Platorchestia sp. MABIK. The sequence goes on along the minus strand of JACJUY010001223.1, from coordinate 100,428 downwards.
CGAACTACTTGGGGTAAATACAAGATTATTATGCACTGATTTTTGGAGTGGCTTCTGAGATAATTTTTTTTGCCTGTTATTTAGTTTTCAAGAAAATAACAGCATTCAAAACTAGGGCAAAATTTTGAAAGAAACATGCTGTATTTCGCATGGGGAAGCGATATTTGAAATCGAGACCCTTGTAAAAAACTTCGAACGTTCTATTAAACGTGTTATTACTCATTTCTATCATGTATCATACCTGAAACTCTTCTTAAAAGTTAGATAAATTATGGCCTAAGCACAGGAAGTTTGTCATCTGTTACCGAGTACAAGGATTTTTATACCCCTATTGTTGCTTCGATCTTAATCCACTTTGAAACTTATTTGAGTGCTTCTTGAGCAGAATTATTTGCTCACGATGACTTTCATGTGTTTCTTTTTGAACCGAATAAATGACAAAAATTTATAAATTGATGAAAAATGTACAAATCTTAAGTCGATCTTTCAGCCCACGCTCTCTATTGAAGCTCACTGACACTGATCTTCCTACTTATGTAATGTCGAAATTTGTTCATTCTTTTACTGAGGGTACACTATACGCACCTCATATCACACACACTTACAGCTGGAAAGGCACTAGCAATATCAACGTAAAAAGAATCCAGTGTTTTAAATTCATAAGTTCCTGAACCAAATTAAATTAAAAGAGTTAACATAGGAAAGTACAGAAACGCACTGCAATTGATAATACTGAATATTAGTAAAACTGAGAATCGAACCCATTGCTTTAAACAAATTTTAAAAGAAGTACCTCAATTTATTCACACACCAAATTAATGGTTACATTGCACTACAAGACGTCTATTGCCGAGCTACATGATATCCATTACAGTGCCCGAATATAAAGCTGATGTTGAAATTGAATGAGTATTCTTGGAAAGTTTCAAGTTTCATATTCATTCGTTATGATTTCAAGTTTCGTATTCATACGTGTTGAGTCTCCCTATTTGATCTGCTATGTCTGCATTAGGTAATTCAGAATGGGTTTCAGGTAACTTGAAAACCCTAAAAAGCGATGGCCGATTGTGTTCTTATATTCCAAAGGCAACAGATACAAAATCCTACCTACACTCCCAGGAGGTAACATTCTCTTCTCCCAAAAACTTTGAGATGCAGTCACTATTTTCACACCTTGCAGTGCTCATTTTGGAGGTAAACCGATGGCAACAAAAATGTACTAGTCTCTATTGAAATATGAGCTGTAGAGTTCTTGCGTTTTTCTAGATATTTACATTCGATGACTCATCGTTGACTTTTCAAAGGGCGTATCAGAAAGATACATTCTTAAATAGCCAAACGGGAAAATAATTTTCACGGGTTTTGTATAAAAACAGGAAAACAAATAATTTGGGCTATGAACTACCGGAAACTATTTCAATGTAAAATGTTTTTTTCGACCGCAAAGATGCCGAATAAAACAAGAGCTTTGATGCGAAAGCATTTTGCTAAGTTTGAATTTTTCAGCATACCGATCAAATTCATGCACTATTTCTACACAAACACTTTTGTCCTCTAGAGTAATAATACATCATACACTGTTTTCATTAGCAAAAACAAAATGAAAATTTTATTCAATCATCTACTGTTTATCAAACACTCTTGTAATGAAAAATTAAATGAAAAATATTAGCATTTTCGATAAAAGTCAAACACCGAAAAATTTCAAAGCAACCATAAAATATTTTTCACTGTCTCGGAAGTGGAACAAACGCAACGTTTGAATAGAAAAATCCCGCTCAGATTATTTGAGAACTGAAAAACCCTAGGAAAATTACCATAAATCAATACAAACAAGCAGCGGTTAAAAATGAGTTCATTCAACAAGGAATCAAATTATTCAAACAAAATGGAACAACTCCACTAGAAAATTTTTCGAGCCAGGAACCCAGGTAAAAATCGCCGCCGGTATCTGCGCAGATGAGCGCCCGCGCAGCGCAGTTCAGAGCAACAACGTTCGCATGATGACGGTAGCTTACACTTTGACTGCGGCTATTTGAACTGGCGTTCAGCACAAATTAAAATCAATAATCAATTGTGTAGATGACAACCCTTGATAGGTCGTGCCTTCATTTAGTTTTAATTATTTAAGGGGTAATTGAGTTTGCAACTACTGGGTATGTCAGCAGCATTTTGATAATTCCCATCAGCGGACACTGGTGGCTCACGTCGCAGTCAAAATGTAAAAATGGATGACTGTGGCTTCAGTGTGCAATCTGCACCGCTTCGCGCAACGCATTCTTGCAGCTGTCAGTTGAGTGGAAATTTTTGCGCAGCCACCGCGCAGCGACGGCGCTGCCGGCCATGAGAATGAAGCGATTATTGACGGCGGCAATTTTTAACAGGGAAGTGAACGAAGACAATTAAGCAGCGACAGAATTCAGAGAGCACATCAGCTCGAGATAGCAAAATGAGCTCGAATGTCCAACCGATGAGAATGATGCAATGTGATGCCCATATGTTCAACAAACTTATAATCGGTGCAAAATCTTCAAGCCAAAACAAACGACCGGAAAGAGCCTTTATCAGGAAAGCGTTCACAATCTCTCTCAACATATACGATAGATGCAAACTATGTTTGAGTCTAGGAAATAATTAAGGAAATATACGAATGAAAAGTCTAGTCTGAATAAGAAAGTAACAACAATCTGGGTCGTCAGGAATAATTTGAGAAATCAAATACAAAAATGTACCTAAAGTTGCATTTGATTTTAGGTTTTGTGCAGCTCATAAAAATTAACCAAACGAAGAGAATCAAAAGACCAAAATGAATACAACGTTGCACAGGATTCCAGGTTTACCGCAGCTCATAAAAATTGACCAAACAAAGAGAATAAAGAGAATGAAAGAAATCTGAAGTTGCATTGGATATCAGGTTTTGTGCAGCACATAAAAATCGACCAAACGAAGAGAATCAAAAAACTTCAGTAAAGATAAAGTTGCGCTGGATATCAGGTTTTGTGCAGCACATAAAACTTGACCAAACGAAGAGATTCAAAAGTCTGAAATAAATATAAAGTTGCATTGGATATCAGGTTTTGTGCAGCACATAAAACTCGACCAAACGAAGAGATTCAAAAGTTTGAAATAAATGTAAAGTTGCATTGGATATCAGGTTTTGTGCAGCACATAAAACTCGACCAAACGAAGAAATTCAAAAGACTGGAAGTGCAAGGAACCAGACGGGCGAAGGAGTAACCAATGAATGCATCCTATGAGGAAGGAGCCAGGGACACCCGAAGGCGGCGGCTGTAGAACACAGTCTCTGAAGCACCACGTGACAGAGACGTGTCATCACGTGACAGAGACGTGCCACCTAGGTGCCCCACGTGACAGTTACCGAGCTCTCGCGCCACTCTTGCCATCTCGCCATCCTGATGAATGCCACGAATGTGGCAACTTGCCACTCGTGCCACAGTACGGCTCCTGAAACAGAAAAAAAGATGCTTTGATAACGTGGACATTATTTTCTCGCCTCTTCCATTTTTTGAACTTTTTTTTTTAAGCGTTTCGTTTTTTTTAAATGCGATATTTGATCACTAATAACACTTAAATTTTTTTAACTGATTTTTGCATATAAACAAAAGAAAAATTTCAAATGGAAAATTGGTACACTTAACTTTGTCTGCAATGCTTCAATGATTCTAAAACTGTCTTTGGTTTTGTTCTAGCGTAAAAACTTACTGACTTCTATTCGTTTTGAATGTTGAAAATAAGGGTTGTTAGTAATAAGGCATAAATACATTTTCATCTGAACTGTAATATAATGGACAATTTATGTAATTGAATGCTGTTTTCATTTTTATTTCGATAACCTCCATGCATAACTTCATATTCACACTGTAAATTTTAATTTACGAGAAAAAAAAAATTCGTTTTAATGGAAATTTTAAACTTTTATATTTGCAGTCTGATTTTTGTGAAACTTGAAAGAAACACATTTTATTCTATTCATTTTTTCGATTCAAAATTGAACACATTGGTTTTTTAGTTCAATTTTATTGATATTTCAATAGAATAGAACTCATTGAGTTTTTATGCTAGGACAAACCCAAAGACAATTTTAGAATCCTTGAAGCATTGTAAACAAAGTTATGCTTTCAAATTTTCCCTATCCCGTTTTGTTTGTTTTTCAAATGGGGTCGAAAATTCAGGATTTTTGGTCCCCTTACACCCCCGAGGTGCCATAAAATTTTAGGACCAAATAGTCAACCACCTAAGGGTCCTTTTCCAACAACAACAACAAAAATAGCTCATCTGACCGACAGGGGCCTGGGTTTGCCTGGGTTGACCCCCTTAAAGCCTTCGTGGTCTAGTGCCTCAAAATTTGATTGTTGAATCGACCTGGCGTAAAAGCGTAGTTTTTCGTAAAGTGCGAAAAACTTTCCAGGTTTCTGTTTTTACCTATACTTTTAATTAAGCCAATTTTAACTTCTCAAAAAAATTCCTAAATAAAAGTCAAATCCCTTCTAGCAATATTAACTGCATTTTAATAAACAATTGAAAATTCCTTGATGTTTAATATATCATTCTTGAAACTACTGTACTGCATTGAAAAGCTGATTAGGAAAACGTGGAGAAGAAACTATCAAATGCTTCGGAAATTTTTAATTGATATGAATCACAAATAATTGTCTGGCAGCATTTGTATGTGACTAATAGTCCTGACGTGGTCCCCATTGAACCGGAGTAGAAATTCCCGGCCACAGGCCTATGTTCAGCTATGGAACTGAACAGTATCTCCTCTGGGGGCGCCAGTCCCCATAGCATAAGAATGACAATCCTAGCTGACCTAAACCAATTGGCTATCCAATGTCCCCTGAAGGGAGCATACACTTCAATGTTATTATTACCTAATTATTGAAAGCGTAATTCAATATTATTGAGTTGGGTCAACACGAGAGAAATAAAAATAATGAGATGGAGAAGAATTGCTTGAGAAATTTCGCTAATATAGAACTGTTCTAACCACGTCAGACGTCAGTAACAGACGTGTGTATTTCGGTGTCAACGTATGTGAAGATGTTATTGACATAACACAAGCTTACATACTAGTATGATTAACAATGTCTGACTAGACCGTTGTCGACGTGTAAAAATGAAACTTAACCATGATTCACTGAATCATGGCCGGAAACAGTCGTTTAACCAACAATGAGACCGCACCTGACGGTTGTGAAACCTTCCGACAGCGACAGTCTGTACAGTCAACGTTAACTGTCCTCGATCTAACAGAAAGAATGTAACTTACGACAATCCTGACAATCGCCGGCCGCTCATTTGAAAGACTGCAAAAAAACGTACCTGACAACGACAATCCGGACAATCGTCATCCACAGAAGTCCAGTCGGCACGTGGCGTCACGCTCACAGGGAGGTGACACGCTAGCGGCACTGCGTCTTCTGACGCCGTCATATTCGCACTGCAAGTTTTAAACTCAGCTTAGTTTGATAGATATTTTAAAAACTTGGCTTAGTTGAAGATAAATTTTAAAAACTCAGCTTAGTGGGATAAAAATTTCAAACTCAGCTTAAGTTAAATAGAAATTTTGAAAACTCAGCTTAGTTGGATAGAAATTTTAAAACAGGTCAGCTTAGTAGAAAGTTTAAGCCCAAATTAGTCGGATAGAAATTTTGAAAACTCAGCTTACTTGAATGAGAATTTTAAAAACAATTCTGTTGAACAAAAATTTTGAAAACTCAGCTCAGTTTAACACAAATTTTGAACTCAGCTTAGTTGAAAAAAATTTTGGAACTCAGTTTATATGACTAGTAATTGTGAGTTCAGATCAGTTGAATCGAAATTCTAAACTCAGCTTAGTTGAAAAAACTATGTTTCAATTACGTTTCAACTAGGTTGAAAACAAAAATTTAATCACTCAGCTGACACATTTACCCACGATGTTCAGTGTAACCGGAGAGCCATGAAGCTTACATATTAAATGGTAATGGAAGCAAACTCAAACACGTGGTTACGTAGCGGTATAAAAGCACGTGTATGTCAAAGTTCGCCAGCTATAACTTTAAATTAATCAATGTGAATAAATTTTCACGTATGATCTAGTTTTATCAATTTCAACAGCCCCAGAGATAAAGTCTAACATGCATTTAATAGTGTTATGTAGGTAGCAACATGGAAATGAAGAACACGTAGAAGACACTGCATACTCGACCACAAATAACAAACTAGACCCCAATAGAAATTATCTCACTGACATTAAGGTGACTTTAGTTACAGCATTTTCGCTGCTTTGCACAGAAAATACAATAACGAATGTTTGAAAGTAGAATTCATAAAATGCATGCATACACGAAATGAAAATGAAGCGCAAATAAATTTTCCAGAACGCCATATGTCAGAACACGACGTCAGCGTTTCACCTTTACTTCGAAGAGCTTAGGAATCAATATCTTTAGCTCTACTTTAATGTGAGTGGAGAAGGCGTTAAAAATTAACCTCCGTAGATGTTGAATACTCTTTTACGTACTCATTTGGCCTGTCTGAGTACGAATTACACACGCACACATAGAGGTAGAGCAGCGGAGAAACAAGGATGGGAGTGACGATTATGATGATAATCATGATGACCCTGATGACCACGATCATCATGGTCATGATGATCATAATTATCATGATTATCATGATTGATGACCATGATCATTCTGATGATGATGTGAATTACAAAAAAAACTTCAAATGATACGAGGGTGGTCGTCCATCTGACTCAAACTCCGGCCAAAACTACATATATTTTCAAGATTCATTACGAGGCAGTTGACAAATGATTATCGTAAACTGTTGTCGAAAATGTGAAGCTAGGAAGAATGACAGCGCAAAGCTGAGAGGAACCTTACAACACGTCAGAACTGTTATATTTTCTCTGCTGCAGCCCCTTAGCAGCAATCGACATTCTACGAGTGTGGTAGTAAGTGAAGGGCTAAGTAGTTTTTTAACCTTAGTTAAAAATTTATTTTTTATTTTGTCCGCCTAAATTCTCCATTACTTTGATAATACGGGGCTAGAAATCAATTCCTGATTGTCAGAAGCAAGCAATCATTTCCTGATAGAGAGGATTAGGCAATCAATTCCTATTAGTGTGGCGCTAGCAATAAATTTTTCATGATACGAGGCGAGCAATCAATTCCTGATAGAGGGAGCAAGCAATCAATTCCTGATAGAGGGGGCAAGCAATCAATTCCTGATAGAGGGGGCAAGCAATCAATTCCTGATAGAGGGAGCAAGCAATCAATTCCTGATAGAGGGGGCAAGCAATCAATTCCTGATAGAGGGGGCAAGCAATCAATTCCTGATAGAGGGGGCAAGCAATCAATTCTGAAAAGTACGAGCCAAGCAATCAATTCCTGACAGTACGAGACAAACAATCCCTGACAGTAAGAGGCAAACAACAATCAATTCCTGATGGTATGGGGCAAACAATAAATTCCTGGAAGTAACGAGGCAAACAATCAATTCCTGATGGTACGAGGCAAATAATCAATTCTTGATATTACGAGGCAAACAATCAATTCCTGATAGTACGAAGCAAACAATCAATTCCTGACAATACAAGGCAAACAATCAATTCCTGATGATTTGGGGCAAACAATCAATTCCTGATAGTACGAGGCAAATAATCAATTCCTGATAGTACGAGGCAAACAATCAATTCCTGATAATGCGAAGCAAACAATCAATTCCTGACAATACGAGGCAAACAATCAATTCCTGATGGTATGGGGCAAACAATAAATTCCTGATGGTATGGGCAAACAATCAATTCCTGATGGTATAGGGCAAACAATCAATTCCTGATAGTACGAGGCAAACAATCAATTCCTGATAGTGCGAAGAAAACAAATCAATTCCTGGCAATACGAGACAAACAATCAATTCCTGACGGTATGGGGCAAACAATCAATTCCTGAAAGTTACGAGGCACACAATCCATTCCTGATAGTACGAGGCAAACAATCAATTCCTGATAGTACGAGGCAAACAATCAATTCCTGATAGTACGAGGCAAACAATCAATTCCTGATAGTGCGAAGAAAACAATCAATTCCTGACAATACGAGACAAACAATCAATTCCTGACGGTGTGGGGCAACCAATCAATTCCTGAAAGTTACGAGGCACATAATCAATTCCTGATAGTACGAGGCAAACAATCAATTCCTGATAGTACGAGGCAAACAATCAATTCCTGATAGTGCGAAGAAAACAATCAATTCCTGACAATACGAGACAAACAATCAATTCCTGATGGTATGGGGCAAACAATCAATTCCTGATGGTATGGGGCAAACAATCAATTCCTGATGGTATGGGGCAAACAATCAATTCCTGATGGTATGGGGCAAACAATCAATTCCTGAAAGTATGGACAAACAAGCAATTCCTGATGGTATGGGACGAGCAATCACGGATTGCCCCTGACCTGTGGGGAGCGCAGGGGTCAAATTGAGGGCAGCGAGGGCAGCAGTCTCCGGGGGCCCGGACGGGGAAGTGGCAGTGCGGAGTGGGGCACTCCACTGGCCAGCAATCCACCTCCCCCAACTGCACAAATTTCAGTCAGTGTTAAAAATTTTATAAAATTAAAAGTTAGTTTAAGTCTCTCTGATCATAACCTGAAATACTTTTTTAATGAAACTAACCGTTACGTTAAGTTGGTTAAGCAGTCAGAAGTTTCCAGGAGCAGTAAAAAGATACTAGAGGCAGTTAGAACTTGCAACGAACAATCAAAAATTTACAAGTAGCAGTCAAATGTTGCTCCAGACGTTCAGAAGTCAAGAGAGGCAGACAGAAGATGCTAGAAGCAGTCAGAATTAACTAGAGGGAATTAAAATTTACTAAGAGAAAACAGAAGTCACTAGAGCCTGTCAGAAAGCATTAACCTCACATTAACCTACAAATGAAGGGACGATACTCCATAAAATCTTTTCCCAAAACTCCAGCAAATCAAGAAGCAGAAACTTTTGTCCAGGCTCACAACTCACCAGACACTCGCAAGTCTGGCACTGGTAGATCCACTTCTGGCCGCTGCGGAAGGATACGTGCGGCATCTCCTGGTGCTTGCAGGCAGCCCTGGAATCGCAGTGTGGGCAGCACTGGACGTCGAGGTGCGGACTGGAACAGTCGCACAGAAACTTGTCGCATGTGACCAAGCCGGAGCTGCACAGGCACTGAGAACACGGAGCGTGTGGGGGTGTCCACATCTCGCCGTGGTGCCGCTCTCGTCCGTCCAATATGCAGCCTGCGTAACCAAGTAAGATTATTAGTGAACTTTTCGCAAACAGATACTTCAGAAATTTGTGGTTCCTCTTTTGTTTGTCCCCCCCATCCAGCCTGCGTAACCAAGTGGGATTATTAATGAGCGATTTGAAACATCAAAAGCCTCGGAAATTTGTGGTTTCCCTTTTGTTGGTCCCTCACCCGCCTGTGTAACCAAGTGGGATTATTAATGAACGATTCGAAACTTCGATGCTTCAAAAACTTTTTACTTAAAAGGAGCCTGAGCGAACAATATTGGTCCAACGAATTTGTCTGTAATATTTCGAAGACGTACAATAAAGCAAGTGAAAAATGCATGTACAAAAATTTGAAAAAAAATCATACAGCAGGCTTAATATACTAGATGTTTTTTAACATATAAGTTAAGAAAATCCTGATAAAAAGGTTTGATTTTGTGTGCGGAATATTTTTATTTTTAAACAGTAAGCACAGAAGTTGCTTATTTTCAGATTCGTTAGTGTGTGTGTCTGTGGTTCAAATGATTATGATTCACAGGAATGCCCACTTCTACCAAATTTTTATTAAATCGGAGAGTTTTCAGCAGAAATTGTTATCGCAATAAGACGAAAAAATCGCAATTGGCACAAATAGGAATGCAATGTTTATTTTATTAGTCAAGCCCTTATTGAAGAGTTATTTTCTTTGTCTCTTTTTAACAGAAATTGACGCCATATTGTTCGAAAAATAATCATTCCTGAGTTATTTTTCGCTTTGACTAATAATGCAATAAATTTTATTTTGCAAGGATATTATTGAATGAACAATTAAATGTGGTAACAAGTGCCAATAATGAAATTATTTTTAAGTCTGAGTGGGCAACAAAACAATGACAAATACGAAGAAATTGAATGTTTAAACTAAGTAGAAAAATTTTTCCGTAAAAATTGACACTACGCGGGATATCGAGCGCTTGGTTTATTCTTGTTATAGGATTCGGAAAAAAGACATCGCGAGCACTCTTGTGAAAGATCACTGGTCAAGGAAAAACAAAAGTAATATTTATTTTATGAGCCCAAGCTATCGGACAGGGTCGTTGAAATATCTCACAAATTTCGCTAAAAAGAAGAATGATAAATAGCTCTCCGTGGCGAACCTTGATGTGAGAGACGAAGAGTCTTATTCGAAAAGGGATGTACTTGTATGTAGAAAATAGTTTTCTGATTATGCTAGCATTGAGTCGAATTTGAGAAAAAGAAGCTGACGGTTGAAAAATGGAATGTACGCTTCTATAAGAGAAGCTGGAATGAGCGTAGGAAACCTTTTATGATAATAGTACAAATCGAGCGCAACCCAGCGAAGCGCCGTATGTGTTCCTAAAAACAATTTTTTAGATTAAATCTTGGCGAACCGAAATGAAATAAGTCCCGTAGATTTTGTTTCAATTGAACAGCATTCATAATTATTCTTACTGGAATACTGATTACGTCCGAAATATATCATTTAGTGTACAGGTCCTGTTTTCGAGGAAGCAAACAAAACATCAGGAATGCGGTTTTGGTATTAGTAATTAATTTGTGAACAAACCATTATTCTGCAAGTCACCAAATACATTTCATTTATACAATTTATGGTGGAATATTGTTCCACATTGATGTGTCTCTTATATTATACACACGCAGTTTGCAATGTACATTTCTTTGTGGAGGCGTGCCTTCCCTTCACGCGTCATTTCTTCGCTAACGCAAGTTGACAAGGGGCGAATTTTCCCTGCGAAATCGCAACAGAACATTAATACCGTATTAAATTCAGTTAAGATATCAACAGATTTTAGAATCACTACGTTCAACACGAATTTTGGAAAATGTTAGCAACTCAAGAGTAGATGTCCCTCCATATGAACTCTAGGGAGGGTCATTACCACCTATGGATAAGTTATATCAGAGCAAGTATCCCACATGCGTGGACGCGCTTCTTTAACTCACTCATAGAACAAGACTCGTGAGACAGCGAAGCAAGCGTAGAGTTTGTTTTGACGATCTCGGTGGCTTCTATCGAGTTTTGTGTTTTGACGACCTTCGCAGTTTTGGAAAGGCCACTTTCTGCGACCGTGTGACTAGAACCGCCATTTTTTGCAACCGTATGTTTGGAAACGCCATTTTCTGCTGCCGTTTGACTGGAACGGCCACTTTCTGGTGCCGTTTGACTGGGTCCGCCACTTGCTGCTGCCGTGATATTGAAATGGCCACTTGGAATAGATGCCGTGGTGTTGCAGGTGCAGAAGAATCCACCTTGAGTGTTGACGCACGTGGCCGACGGGTGGCACGTGTGGATGTTCGAAGTACATTCATCGACGTCTGAAATGAAGGGCTGATTTCAGTTACACCGCACAGATATAAATTCATGAATCTATGTTAATGAAGATGAATGAGTAAATATAAATGAAAATTAATGAGTATATGTTAATGAAGATTTATGTGTATTTTCTGATAAATATTAATAAGTATTTGTTTTGAAGTTTGCAGAGCATACGGTAATGAACATTATGAGTATTTGTCAATGAAGATTAATGAGTATATGTAAATGAAGATTAATGAGTATATATTAATGAAAATTAATGAGTATATGGAAATGAATATTAATAAATATATGTTCCAAAAGATTACTTAATCTATTTTACCATAACTCACCGAATCTACGTTACCATACGTCATGTTACGGAATCTAGATCATTGTAACGAATTACTTTGTAATCTCACACGTTCACTTTATAAGCTCTAATGGTCTTGATGGGCAAAAATAAACATCAGCAAGCTACGCAATTTCTATAACTCGTATAAATTAAGAAATTTTATGAGCATTTTTCACTCAAAAATTGTCTTCGCAAATAACAATGATAAATTCTTCCGCGCATCATCCTCAAGTGTGAAATAGAAAATATACGTTAAAATATGTAGAGAATTTTTTTACTCTGCAAATATTTTCAAAAACTATTTGCCGGAATTGACCGGTGTAAGTTGACGTACTTAATTATCAGTCACTATGCGCCCTCATTTGTAAAACGTTGTTCAATACGTTAACTACTTCCATTGACGGTAAATTCAAATCAAATTGTCATTGTGCTGATCGTGCTCTTGCTCTACGAGAATTAATGCATTCACGCGAAGTGTGTTATTTGCATTAAATTTGTTTTTACAGACACAAAAGTTTCAATTTCACATAAGGACAGTCGGGAAAATTCCTACTTTTTGGCACCATACTTTGCTTCTCCACAAAATTGCCCGCGTCCTCAGCAAAAACAGGTACTGGATTTACGGAAAGTAAATCTGTAAAGAAATCGTTTTAAAAGACAGATAAATGCTAAAACAGTCTGCATCAGCCCATTATTGAAAAACATTAAGAATCTATAAATATTATCATGATTTATCATTCGTCATTTATTATCATTAGGAGGCGGTGTATTTAGTATTCGTCAGTTGGATAAGCCCTCCGACTCCTTGTTGTCCATCACCTACCATCGGGAGGGGATGGGTATTCAGAATTCCCTATTATTCGTAGTGCAGTACAACTGTGAAATAGCGTCACCATCATGAAAGTGGCTGTAGAACAGAGTTACTAGACTTTAATATGGAGCTGGTAACAGCTACTTAGGCGCGACGACGGAGTTGAAAACTTTAATATGACATTATTTACAGCTACTCTGAAACAGCATACACCCCCGAGGGAATACCTACTGTGAAACAGCGTCCACCCTCGAGGGAACAGCTACTTTGAAACATCGTCTACTCCCGAGGGAACAATTAATTTGAAACAGCTTCTACTCCTGAGGTAACAGCTACTCTGGAACAGCGTCTACTCTCGAGGGAACAGCTACTTTGACACTTTATCAACCAACAAGCTTTCAGTAGGACATTGAAAAATCACTTACATCTTTCTCATAATCTCAAAACTTCTATAATAACTTCACACCTTACTGGGCATCATGAATGGTAATTTAAGGGAAATTACCGCAACATTTCGTTCTACAGCAAAACAATTTCCCCGTTACTGGGTTTAACACTTTGACCGCAACGTGCGCCACCGGTGTACACGGAGGCAATTTTTACAATGCTGTGACGGACCAGTAGTCACAAACTCAATTTTCATAAATACTCAATCAAAAGCTAAATGAAAGGACGATCCAGTCAATGTTTGCTATTTTTACAATTTCTTACCACAATTGACTTTAAATTTGAGTTGAACATTGAGCTTCACTTTTGCAGTGAACGAGTTAAAAAGCGTCCACTGTCGATACCCACAACGTACCCGTGCACACGAGCCCGTGCGAGTTGTCAGAGAGCAGCGACGTGAAGCCAGGCAGGCATGCGCAAGTGTACCAGCCCGGGAGGTTAACGCAGCGAGACCGCTCGCCGCATCTGATACAGAGACAACATGAGTTAACGTTTTTGTTCTTTAAAATAAATAACTGTAAAAAATATAACTATAGTCGAATCATGAACAACGTTAAGGTAAATTCAGGGTTAACAAGGAGGCACTGTGTGTATATTTGTGTGACTTAATTAAGGCGTCCAGTTACACTGGGAATTTTAAAGATAGGTAATAGGGCTCGTGAAAATAGGTGCCCATACCAGGATGGGAAAATGAAATGAGACTGAGATAGGAATAGGTAGCGAGACCGAGATAGGAGTTAGGAGTAAGACTAAGATAAGAATAGGTAGTGAGACCGAGATAGGAGTAGGTAGTAAGACTAAGAAAAGAATAGGTAGTGAAACTGAGATAGGAGTAGGTAGTGAGACTGAGATAGGAATAGGTAGTGAGACTGAGATAGGAATAGGTAGTGAGACTGAGATAGGAGTAGGTAGTGAGACTGAGATAGGAATAGGTAGTGAAACTGAGATAGGAATAGGTAGTGAGACTGAGATAGGAATGGGTAGTGAGACTGAGATAGGAGTAGGTAGTGAGACTGAGATAGGAATAGGTAGTGAGACTGAGATAGGAGTAGGTAGTGAGACTGAGATAGGAGTAGGTAGTGAGACTGAGATAGGAATAGGTAGTGAGACTGAGATAGGAGTAGGTAGTGAGACTGAGATAGGAATAGGTAGTGAGACTGAGATAGGAGTAGGTAGTGAGACTGAGATAGCAGTAGGTAGTGAGACTGAGATAGGAATAGACAGTGAGACTGCGATAGGAATAGGTAGTGAGACTGAGATAGGAATAGGTAGTGAGACTGAGATAGGAGTAGGTAGTGAGACTGAGATAGGAATAGGTAATGAGACTAAGATAGGAGTAGGTAGTGAGACTGAGATAGGAAAAGGTAGTGAGACTGCGATAGGAATAGGTAGTGAGACTGAGATAGGAGTAGGTAGTGAGACTGAGATAGGAATAGGTAGTGAGACTGAGATAGGAGTAGGTAGTGTGACTGAGATAGGAATAAGTAATGAAACTGAAATGAAAAAGGTAATGTGACGGAGGTAAGAATAAGCAAAGAGATTCGGATTATAATAGGTAACGAAACTCTGATGGAAAAGGTAATGAAACTCAGGTACAAATAGGTATTGAGACTGTATAAATAATAGCTTGAGAGATTCGGATACAAGAAAATTATGAGACTGAAATAAGAATAAATTATGAGACTCGGATAAAAGAAGGTATATAGTGAGACTGAAACGAGACTAAGAAACGAGACTAAGATAGGACTAGGTATTGAGACGGAGATAAGACTAGGTATTGAGACGAAGATAAGACTAGGTATAGAAATTGAGATAAGACTAGGTATTGCGACTAAGATAAGACTAACAATTGAGACTGAGATAAAACTAGGTACAGAAATTGAAATCAGACTAGGTATTGTCACTAAAATAAGACTGAGAATTGAGACTGAAATAAGACTAGGCAATAAGACTGAGATAAAACTAAGCATTGAGACTAAGGTAAGACTAGGTATTGAGACTGGGATAAGACTAGGTATAGAAATTGAGATAAGGCTAGGAATTACGATTAAGATAAGACTAGGTATTGAGACCGAGATAAAATTAAAAATTGAGACTGAAATAAGACCAGGTAATAAGATCGAGATACGACTAAGGGTTGAGACTCAGATAAGAATAAGTAATGATACTTGGGTACGACTAGAAAATGAGACTCAGATAAGCATAGATGATGAGACATGAATGAAACTAACAGGTAATGAAATTGGAATACACTTTTACCTACTTTTTTGATGGTTTAAATGTTACGAACAGCGTCTACTTCGCTTCCTAATTACAAAACTTCGAAGCGAGAAAAGTGGATTGTTCTGTGCACGACCTCACCCATAACATATTTTGCACTCCTGATCGGTGAAAATAAGTAAAAGAATTCAATAAACCTCACACTATTTTGTCCGTTATTGCTTTTCTGATTGTTCATGTAGTCACACACAGCGTATTTCGTACCACCTTGCCTCATCATGTCTCCAAAATTCCGTTCATTCTAAGCCCTATCATTATTTTATCACGTAGATTAATAAAGCCTTCAAGCTTCTTATATCTTACTACATTGCAAAAATCTCTTAGCCGGGACGGAGAATCGAACTTCGCTTTTGAGAAAAGTGACCCAAAGTCAGCACAACTAATTTTCTGCCCAGCGGAGATGAAGAACTCAAGTTAAAAACTCGCGCTTCGGTCTGTGGCCGTCTTTCTCGCAATGTCACCCCAAAACGAAGACTAAAAATTCAATAAAAATTTTTACTCCTAACTCTTAGCAGTGACTTGCGGCCTTCTTTCCCGCAATGTCACCACGAAACGAAGACGAAATATTCAAGTTAAAAACTCACACTTCGCTGTCTTGCCGTGACTTGAGGCCATCTCTCCCGCAAGATCACTTCGAAACGAAGACTAAACACAGGAAGAATTCAACTGCAACACCTGGCGGTTTACCTGTGCAGGTTGAGGGCACACTCGTCGACGTCTCTCTCGCAGGCGCTGCCTGTGAAGCCCTTGCGACACCGGCACTGTCCTGGCGCCACGCACACGCCTCCGTTCTTGCATCCTCCCTCGCACTCCGCTGCGCAGGGAAAAATTGAGACAACTAAAAACTCATCATCTAAAACTAGAGACTCATCATTTAAAACTAGAAATTCATTGTATAAAACTAGAAACTCATCCTCTAAAACTAAAAATCCATCATCTAAAAATAGGAACTCATCATCTAAAACTAGAAACCAATCATCTAAAACTAGAAACCCATCATCTAAAACTAGAAACTCATCATTTAAAGCTAGAAACTCATCTTCTAAAACTTGAAGCCCATTATCTAAAACTAGAAACTCATCATCTAAAAATAGAAACTCATCATCTAAAACTAAAAACCCATCATGGTAAAATAGAAACTCATCATCTAAAAATAGAAACTCATCATCTAAAAATGCACCTATGAAACCTAACATATAGCTGTTCTACTGTATCATCAATTCCACGGCTATTCATACGTTTGGTCTGACACTGCGGATGTGTCGTTACTTGAAGTCTTTCGTTCATTTGATTCTATACTCTGTGGACACGCCAAATCGAAATTTACGATCCATGTGGTTATCTACTTCACGCATAGTACAACTCTATACCTATCATCAATTTGAGCCTACACTGTGTATATGACAACAGGAACAATGCTTTCCTCAACACCTTTTTCCTTAGTACACAGTTTCCAATTCATAATTACTATTTCCTTAGTAGTTTCCTGTGGATAATAACTAATTTCTTAGTAGTTCCCCATGTAAAATAACTATCAGGTCGTACCGTAAGTCCTGTCCGTTTAAATGTTGTCACAATTTTGAATTTGTATTACAGAGGAAGGTGTAAAGTTGTGATATATTCTGCGAGACAATCACTCTATTGCGGCCTGTCATACACGTTGCAGTGAAATTCACTTAGATATTTAGCCATTTTTACCTTCAACCCTTCAATTAACATGGAACGTCAACAGAACACATAAGACACATTATGCTGTTTCAGTTTCACGAAGCATGTAATGCGTCAACAGCTGCTAAAAATATTCAAAAGTGTATGGTCCAGAAGCAGTTACTGAGCGAACATGCAGAAGATGGTTCAAAAAGTTTCGAAATGGTGATTACAGCCTGGAAGATAGCCCTCGAAAACGTCGTCCTGTTGAGTTTGATGCAGCTTTATTGGAGGTAACCCTTGAAGCTAATCCTGCAGTATCCATAAGGCAATTGAGCTCTAAACATCATGTGAGTGCAATGACAATTCAACGTCACTTAAAGAAGCTGGAAAAGAAATCCAACGTGGGAAGAGGGTTCCTTATGACCTCTCCGCTTTTCATCGTTAGCAGCGAGGGAATATCTGTGCATCTTCGCATTTCCGTCAACTGCAAGAACCATTTCTGGATAAAGTTGTTACCGGAGACGAAAAGTAGATTAAATGCAGCAATGTTAACCGTCAACATCAATGGCTAGATCGACGTGAAAAACCGCAATCACAACAAAAACCAGGACTCCATCCGAAAAAAATTTTGTTGTGTTTGGTGGGATGTGAAAGGAATTTTTCACTATGAGCTTTCTTGAAAACAACCAAACAATCACTGCAGAACTGCAAAATAACAATTGCGAAGACTAAATACCGCTTTAAAAAAAAACGCCCAGCTTTGGTCAATCGACAGGGCATCATCCTTCAGCAAGACAATGCTCGTCCGCATACAGCACGAATGACTTTGAACACAATTAAAACGCTGAAATGGGAAACATTGATGCATCGTCCCTATTCTCCAGATATTGCTCCTTCAGACTTTCATCTCTTTAGGAGCCTAGACAATCATTTAAACGGAAAAACTTTGAAAGACAAAAATAACATCGAAAATGGATTGCATGTCTTTTTTGATTCAAAAAACAAGGATTTCTGTGAACGAGGTATTTAAAAATTGAGTAATAGGGAGTCAGAAGTTGTTACTAACGATATTGTTGAATAGATGAATGTTACTTGATATGTTTTTACTCTCCTTACCATACTAGTAAAAAACGGACAGAAGTTATGGTACGACTCGAAAATTCCTTAGTAGTTTTTGTCCTTAATTACTTTTTCTACCGTGTATGATAATTATTGTACACACTTACTTCGCTAGTAGGATGTATAAATTGACGTAACAACTTGGAATGCTGTAACAGCAATAACTTAATGAATACATTTAACTCTATAAGAGCTTGATGTTATCGGAAATATGGAATTTTCCACACGTTTAGAAAACGATTGTTGGTACATTTTGCATTTTCTACCTGGGTCACACAGTTGAGGATTTTCAAGTATGATAGTATTTTAACGGAATAAGAAATTCAGCTGTGGAATAAATATTTCAAATACTTAGTTTGGCTATGGCAATCAATTAGTTTAGAGACACGCATGTTGAATTTCGAGACCGAAGCTCGAGATAACTTTCTAGCGACAGATACATCAATATTCAAACATCCAATACAACTGGAAAACTGAAGAATGATGAAAATGATAAATGATGATGAATACCCCAGATGAATCACAAAAATTACAACTAAAAATTATTGATCTTGAAAATATGCCCTGCAGATACCTCATCTCAACAGTTAAGATATTCAAGGCCAATTAGACAGTTTTTAATAGTCATGGTTTTCTTCCGCATTAGAATTCATTTCACAATAACATAATTTTAATTTGAGATCTCTTTTGAAACGTAAGTCCACATTGCCGACTCCTGGCAAGCCTAAACGTGCTTAGGCTCGGTTAACTACGTTCAACAAAGCACAAAAAAAGGTGCTTTAAGGATGCTTTATTCCAATCAATCAAGCCTGATACATATCATCTTGTACATTGGTTTTCGCATGCCTTAAAGCTAACACCGGGATGCAATAACGGTTACCCCCGGTCAGCCGGTACTCATTTCCGACACCTGGGTAGAGTGAGGAATTGTGCTTGAGTTCTCCCAGTACCCAACGGGGAGAAATCACTGCGCAGCGTCGGGATTCAAACTGCCGAAGCCTCCTCGGAAGAGCGCGTTTTTAACCACTCGCCCACAGTGACATTAAAGGAATTTCGCACAAGTGGTCAACAAACACAAAAACAAGTACGCAATTCATTTTAAAACGTAAAATTAATACCAATAGCTAAAATCTACTCACGTGCACAGTTGATGCCGTCGCCCACGTAGCCAGGCATGCAGGTGCACGTGTGGCCAGGCCGCGAGTTGGTGCAGAGCGCGTACGGCGAGCACGCGTGTGCTCCCGTCGAGCACTCGTCGATCTCGCGGCAGCTGAGAGCGTCCTGACGCTCGTATCCAGCATTACACTCGCACTGTGGGAGAGAGGCAGTCAGTCTAACCGGATACCCAACCACAGGATTTTGAAAACCCCGGATTATGAATACCCTAGAGAGCGGAAACTCCGGATAATTAACACCCTAGAAAACGGATAATCCAGATAATGAACACTTTAGATAACGGATAATCCGGATAATGAACTCCCCAGATTAGGGAATCCCGTATAACGAACATCCCAGATAACTCATACTGCAAATGCCATAGATAACGAATACCCCTGATAATCATAATCCCGGATGATGTCACATTATGACAAAAAAATTGACTTAATGAAACGCGTTTACATAAATGATGCAATTTCACTCGAATATTGCACGGGCTGCGATCCAAAACCTTACGATAGATGGTTATCCGTGCAGTGGAAACGCAACTTTTATTGTGTACGCCATCATGATCACTCTTCGTACTCTTATAAACTTTTACGCCAATCTTTTAAGCAGCTATGAAATTATGAAAATGAAACTCTAGATCATTTTTTACATCGTCATTTTTCGTATTCTTTCAGTATGAAAACTAAAAGAAGTTAAAAAAACATGTGTGCCAAAGTAGCTAAGTTCCGTGAGCTACTCTATTTTCTACATCGACGTTCTTTGTCAATTCAATTAGAGTTCACGCTTTATTTTAGATAGAAATTGCTACGTGAACTGAGTCCTTGAAATGTAAAATCACATATGGTGAGAGAATATTGTATATCCACTCGTTGTAGATTAAAACATTTTCGCTACTTAAACAAATCTAACAAATTTAGCAGGGGATCAACTGTTCACTCAGATACTAATTTTTTTACTTCAAGATAGCCAGAAACAAAAACAATTCCCAACAATACCCAGTTTTCATTGTTATCGTGATAAGAAATAATATTTTTTTGGTTGTGACTTTATCGAAACACGATCGTGAGTTGCTGCGTAAGATTAGGTTTTTTCAGAGGCGCCGGTGGTTAAGCGTCAGATTTTGAGATAGAAAGACAGTCGATCGATTCCAGTTCGATACGAGAGGTATTTTTTACTAAGACGCAGCTCCTCTGATGGTTATATAGTAGAGAGGTTAGAGAGAAACTCTTCTACTCTCTGAACTTGCTGTCCCACTCCCTATAAGAACCTGAAATGTTTTTGTACAACCCTATCGAATAATGGAGCAGCCTAAAAAGATGTTCCTCACTAAAGGAAGTGTCGTACCGTGTAGTTGCCAGGCGTGTTGACGCAGGTGGTGTGGTCCTGACAGTAGTGGCCGCGGTGCGCCCCCACGGCGCTGCACTCGTCGATGTCTGTGAGCATCAAATTCGTAAGTGCTAGAAAAACAATACTGAGCAAAAATTGAATGGGTTAATTTTTATTTCTGAAGGATTGCAAAAGGCATGCGAGTGTCCTTAGCTGTTGAACGTCTACGTTCATGATGCTCGTTTATGAAAACTAGTCTACAATTATTCTAACAGTCTGGATCTGCTGACAACGATATTACTGACAATACGTAAAAACTATCCAATCATAGTGCTCCACTCCTATAAAAGAGACGTTTTTATCATATGAGAAGAAAATGTTTCTCCTGCGCGGTGATAGATGTCTTCTTTCGTGCAAACATGCCTCTTTTTCCTCTAGTCCAGCTCCGGTGCCTGTGCGTGATTAATGTCTGACGGAAAGGGACTCGAGATTGAGCCGCTCGACTCACTTATTCTGCTCTATTTAATCAACTCGAGTATGAGAAAAGCTTTATATTAATAGACAAACGGGATGAAGAAACAAATGAAGTAGCTTTTTTAATTGTAAAAATCGACTCTAAAGTGGAGCGCGTGCAAAGAACTCTCTCTCTTTATGATAAGACACAATTAAAACAATACCAGAAAGAATAAGACAGAACGCTCTATAGGTCAAAAATCGATTTATTAACGAATGTGGCTACCAAAAGAGGCTACAAAACAACGAGAACTTTTAGTCCAGGTTATTAAAGAAACAGAGCAGTAGTCCAGTAAAAAGAGGTACACTTTTTACCCCACCCTATGACAAAATGGACTGATAAATAACCTTCTTTGAGTTACAGGAGTATTTTGCGCGTGTGTATGTCCCGTTAGTAATTTGAACAAAGCTAAACGCCATTTAACATGCTCAACTTCATTACAATGGTATAATGCCTAACGAAACTTAACCTACCCAATATTGACTCACTTAAAATGAACAAGCACTCATCTTCACGAGACAACAACAGTTGGAGCACAAAATTATCAAACCTTAAAACTGTCATTATCTTGAACCTATGCAAGTTATCACTACTAATAACCGTAATTATCTTGAAACTGTGCAAATTATTGTCACTAAAACCAGTAATTATCTTACACCAGTAGAAATTATTACCACTGAAAGACACAATAATCTTGTACCTGTGCAAATTATCACGGCTAAAAACCGTAAACATTTTGAACCTGTGCAAATTATAACTATTTAAACCTTGATTATCCTGAACTTGTGCAAATTATTGCTACTAAAAGCCCAATCATCTTGAAATTTTTCGAATTATTACGACTAAAAACCGTAACTACCTTGAGCCAGTGCGAATGATTGAAAACTGAAATTACTTTACATCTCTGCATAGTACTAACACTGAAAACTAAAATTATCTCGAACCTGTACAAAAAATCATGTGGGAAAACCGTAACTACCATAAACCAGAGCGAATAATTGAAAACTGTTATCATCTTGCACCTCTGCATGTTATTACGACTAAAACCCGTAACCACCTTGAACCAACGCAAATGATTAAAAATTGTAATCATCTTGCACGTTTGCATATTACCACGACGAAAAACCGTAATTTTCTTAAACTAGTGCGAATGATTGAAAACCGTAATCATCTTGCACCTGTACAAATTATCACCATTAAAAACCGTAACATTTCTCACCTGTGCAATTGCGGCCGTCCCCGGAGAAGCCATGCTTGCAGTGGCAGGTGTAGGTGGTCTGGAGGTTGACGCAGGTGGCGTTGGGGTGGCAGGAGTTGCCCGCCTTGCAGTAGTCCACACCGGGGCAGAACTTGCAGCACTCGCCGGGCTCTGAGAACTGCTGCTCGGGGGGACACGACAGCTCAGGACACGTAGTGTCGGGGTCCACTCGCCTGCACTGCATCTTTCCGTCTCGACACTCGCAGTCCACGCACTGACGAGGCGAGACTGTCTCGCCGTGCTCATACACCTCGCCCTTCAGTGAACATTGCTCTGCGAGAACGATATGTTTCAAAATTTTTATTGTGTTCTGTGATTTTTGCGTTCTGTAAAATTTTACTTAGATTTTTTGAACCATGTGATAGGTTACGGAATTTTTGGGGGTTCTATGATGAAGAATCGAAACTTTTTAAGCCTGGAATGATTCACAAAGTTTTTCGGACTCAGTGAATATTCACCAAGCTTTTAGTGTTCTTTGTTAAATTACTGAGATTTTTGTGCTTTGAGATCAGTTCCTATGAGCCGAAACTAACTCAACAGACACAAAAGTTGATGTAGACCCATAACATTCGTTTATACGCACACATCAGTTTAAAAATGTGGGCAAAAGTGAGAGCGCATTCCGACGAACTAATTAAAATATCTTTGACTGAAGCAGCATGTAACACAGTCAATGAATGTCGATATCAATTGTTTTTACACCCAAGAACGGAATCATCAAAAAACGGGTTTTGATTTTTTCTCATCTCTTTACTTCTGGGTTCTATATAAACGCATTACTTTCAGACGGTTCAAAGTGTCTTCATAGCGAGACCTTACATAAATTCCCTTTAGTAAGTTTCAAAAATTTCAACTTCCACAAGCTAAACCAAATACTGCGTGAATGATTTTAAACTCATTTCCCCGCAGAGCGCCGGTTTTTTACACCAGAACATCACGTCAATGCGGTTTCGAAACTGAAAAAGTCGCCTACGTTTTCGTGACTGGCTGCAGTGTTGAAAAGGGAAAAAATTGGAGGTCCCGCTGAGATAAATTATGCAGCAAAAGTGAAGTATATGGAAGAACCATTGAAAGAAATAAGGAGCAAGAGTGAGAGAAACTGAAAACTCACAGAGACAAATAGAAGCACCAAAGAGAGGTTTTCGTAAAATGAAAACTCCGAGTTATAAATAGAGCAAAGTTAAATCTAAGACTCACTGAGACAAATAGGGCAGCACTCTCCCGAAGTGTAGACTGGATTCTTGCAGGTGACAGTGGGGCAGGGTAGAGGCCGGCAGCTCACTTCACCGTGCTGGGCAGAAAACGTTTGCATTAATTAACACTTTAACAATGACTTCAGCCACCGCTGGTACATGAAGGAAATTTTCATAATGCGGCTGACCTACCATTATTCACAAACTCAATTCACATAAATACTTATTTAACCTGAAAAAAGGAACGATCCAGTTAACGTTGGCGATTTTCAACATTGATTACAACAATAATTTTTATATTTGAGTTGAATTCTGACCTTCAGTTTTACTTGCCCAGGAGAAAGTATGAAGAGGTTTCCTGCGAGGGGTTAAACTGACGTTCCACATTGAATTAAAATTAAAAGTGAATAACAGTTAGCAATTTTGAAAATAGCAAACATTAATTGGATCGTCCCTTCATTTAGCTTTCATTAAGCAATAAAAAAATGAGCTAGTGACTGCAGGTCGGCCAACCGCTTTATGAAACTCCGATCAGTGACCACCGGTGGGTCCGTTCGCCGGAGAAGTGTTAAGCCTTGATTCTTGTTTGGCATCGGATCGACTAGATTTCTTTCTTTTCTAACTTACAATTACGAGAAAATCCTTGACATCAACTCGTTGAGTCACTCTAAAAAAATTTTTCATTCTTGAAATTACTTACACGAATAAGCTTGGATGCTGGGGCTCCTGGCATTGTTATCAATAAAAATATGGTTTCTTTCTTAAGTATAAATAAATGAATGTACGCAGAAAGAATGGTTAGGTAATTTTCGGTATTCATATTTTACTCATGTTACCTGTTCAAATATATTAAGAATGAAAGTGAGTTACCTTAAGTTTGATTTCACACTCGAATTTCACAATGAAACTAAATTCACAATGGTAATAATTACAATTAGAATATGCAACCTAGAGAATATAATTGCTTGACAGAAGTGAGCAACTGAAACTATGTCATTTCACAACATAAATGAGCGACCAAAAGAATGTAATTTTACACAAGAAATTAGCGATAGAAAGAGTGTATTTTCATTACAGAAATAAGCTAATGAAATAATGTAATTTTAAAACGGAAGTGAGCGGTGAAAAGTGCGTAATTTAATAACAGAAATGATCAAATAATAGAAAATAATTTCACAACAGAAGTTAGCAAAGAAAATAGCGTAATTTCATTACAGAAATGAGCTGGTGAGAGAACATAATTTAATGATAGAAGGAAGCAACTGTCATAATTTAAACAAGAATTTGAACAATTTATTTACCACAAGTGATACAGCAGTAAATTGTTTTTCAAATCTAGCACAATGAACACAAATAATATAATCTCACAACAGACGAGAGCGACGCAATTTAAGCGTAATCTCACGACAAAAAACTGTCCAAAATGTCGCACTCACCACACAGGAGCACACCTCGCACCCACTCTTCCAGGACGCTCCGTCAGGCCGCACCGTCCCGTTCACGCGACACGACTTTTGACAGTCGCACGACTCCACTGCAGCCAGCCGCGCTTCTGACTCCGACACCTGAGGATACCAGGTTGGCAGTCACCATCCTGAGAACTCAAAAGTAACCGAAGCTAGCTTGAAAGAACCAGTAAATAGTGGACTGAAAAGAAAAGAACTTACGGACAAAGAAAACTGTAAACTAGCGCACAAAGATAGCAGTAAACTAGTGGACTAAAATAACAGTAAACTAGCGGATCACGATGGTTCCGCTGATATTTTCTGTGAAGAAAACACGCACACAACGTATTTCCTGCTAATACTTTTCGTTTACTTTGATAACAGTTATGTAGGACCGTTTAAAAAGTGGGGCTTTGAGAGAAGAATATTTATCATATGTTACACGACTTAGCTTTGTTAGTGCAACTGCCGAACATTAAGCAAAAATATATTTCGTAATAGTAGGTGTGAAAATACAGGTTATGAAATTCTGTGGAACAGATTAATGAACAAAGGTTACATTAAAGGCTAATTCATTAGCCCAAAATTGTACAAACATCAAAACTATTATTAACTGCGCTATAAGCCGCGACCAATTTATAAAGCGTTTCATTCTATGATTTTCTCACATTCACGTTCGGTATTGCTTTGCATTGGCATAAAATTGAAAATATTTCACGATTTTAGGTAGGAGCAAATTTGTCTATGCAATTTACTTGGAGCTTATTAGTTCAACGTTCTAGAAACGTTTCAGCTGTAAAATTATAGTAGCTATTGGCTGTGAAATGTGTAAACTAATAAACGTCCATGCTTTATTTCAAAGAAATGTTAGGTCCTGGCGTATTTTTTAAGGCGGCTTCACGAGCCCCACCGATATTTTTATTTGTAGGATATTTTTATTACCCTTGTACGATATTTTTACTTATACGATAGTTTTACTTGAATAAAAATTTCAATTTTACAAAATTTGTAGGGTGCTTGTTCTATATTTGTACTGTACGATAGTTTTACAATGATTGAACGATATTGCGAAGATATTTCTACGGTATTTTTGAGATACATGTACAATTTTTTTAACTGGTGGATGTTCCAAAGAGCTACAGTGCTTTAAAATTGAATTCTAAATTACAATTCGTTCAATTCAAAATACACAGCCTTTCTATTGTTAACGTGTATTAAAAGATAATAGCAATTTCAAAGCCATGGTTTGAAACATGAAAAGATTTTTGGGAAAAAAATGTCAAAAGATGCATAGCCAAAATCTCTAAAGATATTTGTCTACTTACATTCCATTCAAAAAACTGAAATTTTCCTAATTTTAACATGACCCTTCTGAGCTACGACATAATTAAATTATTCATATCAAATCCATAGCTGGATAAACACAGCAATTTGAAGCGTTGCATTTATAACCTCACATTCTCAGTTGAATGTTTCCGAGCATTGAACATTTAAGAGGTAAAAGGCTTTATTCATGTTACTCTTTATAATTAAAATTAAAACATTTTAAATACTTCATGCGTTGTGTTTTGTTTTAATTGAGCATTTTATACTTTACTTTAGTTTTTGTTGCAGCCGTTTGTGCTTGTTTTAGCTTCAGCCAAAACGTTTAAATTGATTGATCAACGTTTGCGGACTGCTGACATCGTTTGTTTTTTATTTTCTGACCAAATGGTATACTGACTTCCAAGGCATTTTGACTAGCATCCTGGATACCATTACGCACCCGCTCTGCCAGTGCCTTGACTAGTGCTTTGGTGGCCGCCAACTGGTCCGCGAGGTGCAGGAACTGTCCGCAGGACGGACAGTCGGCGTCCGCGTCAGGGCACTGGGTGAGGTGACCGCTGGCGCCCCCCACCACACGAACGTCTTGTAGGGCGCCCTGAGTGCATGTGATGTGAAAGGTTAACCATTTAATTTACCTAGGAAATTTACGCTTAAATACAGCAAGGAAATTCACAACATGAAATACTGGGGAATTATTCAGCTTGGTTGTCAGATCGCTCATCCTCTCATTTCACACATGTCCAGTCGAATGATACGTAACTTGTATCAAAAATATCAACTAGAAGCTTTTTCCAGGAACTTTTAACCCAACTTGAAAGCTTAACATTCGAGTCTTTGGTTACAAAACACCGCTTCGAAATAATTAGGCAAACGCTTCGTTTGTAAGTCGAGAGAAGCGAACTGCAGATTAGATTCAGTATGGACCGCCGCTACCACAACAAAGGTGTTCCAAAGAGAGGAAGGATAAAGGTAACATTTATTATGGAGTTAAGAAAACGAGGGATTTATGCCCAAAGTGTGTTCACACACAAGAACCCATGCGCAGAGAAACAGCAAGTTGAGAAAGAAGGTTATGAAAAAAGATGAAAGATGAAGGAAAAAGTTGTAGGTACTGAAAAACAAGACAGCAGTGAACCGAAAAAAATTGTTTCAAACTGAGTAAAATACCTATTCTCTTTCAACGAAAAGAAGGCCTGGCACACTTTCAGTTGGTGGTGATCGTACTTTTCCCCTTTAGCAAATTACAATCATAATGAATAATCGTTTTATATTAGGTGGCATAGATAACATACTTTCTAACGGCAAACACACCGCTGTGATTTTCTTAAATGTTTATGATCCGCTTTTAGTCAAAGAAATAAATGCCATTCGGACGAGATCAATGTTGCATTTAAGACGGTGACTGCATTTGTGCTGTTGCTACGGTCGGTTTTGTTAGGTGAGAAGTAGCGAAGCAAAAGTGAGAAGCTATTTCTATATACTGTTTGATTACATTTTTATCCTTTCTAAGAAGCGGGAAAATATAATAGCACGATACAATTTCAACTTGTACGCCATAGCCTAATTTAATTAAAGGTAGTGAAACAATTTAGACGCTATTCATTGATATCGGTACATAAATTAGAAACAATTTACCTAGTGGTACACATATTTATGTACCAATACGCAGTCAACGTGTCAAAACGGAGTCTGCTGTGGCTCAACCAGAAGTTGAATATTCAAATCAAACTCGAATCAGTTTCAAAATTAAACATACAATTCGATGAAAGACGCACTGAAACATGTCTTCTTTTGGTTTTACTAATTAAGAACGAATATTTGAAAAAATACAGTTGCGACCATACGTGGGTCACAAGCGTTATGAGAGTCCTCTGAATGACCACCGGTGTGTTGTGATGCAATTATCGTGCTAAGATACATAAAGTGAAAGAAGATATATCAAGTTTGCATCTAAACTCTATACTTAAAACTAACAGAGAAAATTCATTGGGTCTAATATGTCTGCTAATGCTTGTAGAAGCCTGCCAACCTTATGAAACCTGCGCAATCAAACCCAACCTAACCTATCCTAGCCTGGCCTAACTCGCGCCCACTCGACTCGCACCCACTCGACTCACACCCACTCGACTTTCACCCACTCGACTATCACCCACTCGACTATCA
>JACJUY010001223.1:44295-66992 GCA_014220935.1 Platorchestia sp. MABIK | reverse complement strand
CTCGTATGATGATACTTTTATATTGCGCGTAGTCAACACAGAATGTCTTACTAGAGTTCGTATATTACAGAGCGCATCCGACTAAGGTGTGCTCATTACTCACAACCACTCACCTTAAATAAAAAGTGTTTGGAATTGCGCTGCCCCAAGTACAGAGTTATTGGTTCGTCCTCGTAGTCTAAGGGTGGCCCGACAGTCGGCATAGCAGGTCTGCTGGTCCCTGAGTCGCTAAGGTGAGGGCCTCTGAAGCTCCTGAGCATATCCGACGGCGGTGATGCCTCTGTTACGTCGTCGTACGCGGGGTCCTCTGCTGGGGAATTTTGCAAGGGGATGGTACCGTGTTCGAGGACTGAGAAGTCCGTCATGGGCGGAGGAATGAGGCGCCGGAACACCCTGCGGCAGTCCACCCACACCTCCATCTGGCCGCCGGACACCACCACTGCCACCTGAAAGGAGACGAGTTCACAAATTTTAGTCGTTCACCGCGTTCCCGCGGATGTTAATAGTGGTTTGATTAGGGTGTAAGTTGCAGAATTAGAAAATCAACTTTTCTGCTCGACTACAACTTTCCCCTTCCGAAGAAATATGAAAAGTACAATGCACAATGAAATTTCACCTCGTATGATTACAGTTTTTTCTAAAAAAGGTTGCGAAACAGATGAAATGTTATCCATTTATACCGGAACGTGAATGAGCAATTTATCTAGTGGTACACATTCATCCCAACTTGCGGGGAACTTGTTAACTCGACTGTACCCGTCTCAAATTTTGAAACATGAAACTCACGTGTTGTTAAGTAAAACGTTTGTTGAATTTAAAGTGTCCTTAAGTGGCAAGCTCACCCCATTAAAAATTCATGCCGTATTTAGGTCGACAGGTAGCAGAACAGTGAAACATGGCCGCGGAAGGTCACTATCGCCCGCTCTCGACCACAATTTCGCGTTCGAAGGCTATCCGCTAGTCTAATTTGGACGTAAAGAAACCTTGAAAATCGATCTCTTGTTCGATTATAAAGTGGATTCTAATAAAGTGGACATGGCGACCAAAAAACGGCTGCTTTTCCGAATAAAACACGACTAAAATCTTGCCTACCGCAGCACAGCAACTCCTTGAAAACGTCTTATTTATTTAACTGGGAATTTCGAAGAAATTTCAGATTTTATTTCGATCAATGAAAGCAAACTTGGCGGCTGTTATGCTGCGAGAAAAAAATTGTAGAACTGTAGTTGACAGAAAAATTAAACGAAGGCGTACGGAAAAGCAAAATCTCTAAGTGAGTGAGAGGACAAATTTCTTTGGAAAACTGCACCAATAATTATATAAGCGCATTCAGGACGTCGAAGAACAAGGTGGTTATTAAACCTTAACCATTCGAAATTTTTGCAAATTATCCCTTTATTCCAATCACTGTCAGTAGACTAGCTGTTGCATCAGATTGTCATCAACGTCAGAAAAAGGAAACACTTTCACTCGGCTGTTAACTTCAAAGAAGAAATTACGATATAAATCAGGCAAGAATTCGAAACTAATGGGGCAGTGAATCAAAGAGAACTTCAAAACCCATCTGGATAGCAAATGCTTTGGTGGTAGAGTGCTATTACTTCAATCTACATAAAATAGCATAAAAATGTTGCATGGTCGTTGCAAGGGAATTTTTAAAACGACGTTAAAGTTGTCAAAGCTAAAAAATTTTACATAAGAAGAGGAATTGCGCGTGTCAACATGGAGTGGGAATTGCAAAATGTTCCCTAATTCAGAGTGAGGGCGTGGGAAAATGTAAACAGTTAAATGGGTGAAGGCGTGCCCATTTTGAAGACAGTACACTCTGTTCATTCAAGATCGCAGTAATTTGAACCATGGAGTGACTAAAACATTCTTCCTCACAAAAGACGGGCCTAGAACAAGTCTTGTAATTCCTTGATGTTATAAACACAAATCCACTGGGTTTTTTTCCTGTTTTTTTTCAGAATGTGCTCCTCATCTGATGGGATGCCATAGAAGCCTCGTAGCTTTTTGGCTCACAATCCTAATATTATTGTTTGTAAAATCCTAAGTTCAATCTTGTTTCCAACTTGTAACAGTTTTCAAACTTGCGGTAAATAAATTTTTCATGTCTCATGAATGGTGTGCTAGCCCCTTAGATTACTCTGGATTTCGACAAAAAGTTTGGCAAGCAAGTAGATTTTCTAGTAATCCGAATCGATTATTACGGTAATGGGCTAAGCTTCGTTGATAAATTGAGAGCAACATGAAAAGTTAGTTCTCTATTTCACCTTTGGCTGCTCCTAGAGATGCCTCTTCTTTAGCGCATTAAAATAAGTGGAGTTTTTCAAAACTTAGCATATTTAATCCTGTTAACTGTACTATTTGCCACTGTTTTTAGCGTATCCTATCAAGGCAATGGTTCAAGCATTCAATCTATGTTCAAGCATTAGAGCTCTACCAAAACTCCCATCTATCACTTAAAATGAAAT
The DNA here is from genome assembly GCA_014220935.1 of Platorchestia sp. MABIK. Taxonomy (NCBI): domain Eukaryota; kingdom Metazoa; phylum Arthropoda; class Malacostraca; order Amphipoda; family Talitridae; genus Platorchestia; species Platorchestia sp. MABIK. Next base: position 64,518 of record JACJUY010001223.1, on the reverse strand, counting down.
TACAGAACAAAGTCATTATAACTACGAACATTCATTTTGATTCTTCTACGCTTTAAATGGCCTTTTTTAGCCTACGCTTCTTTTTATAATTTCCACAGCCAGGAATCCAGCATCAAAAATCCTCTACAACATCTCATATCCCACAACCGTAAGCGGTTTGAACCTCTTAAGTCAGGCCTTTATGGTGCTGTTCTCGTACCTTATGCCAGCGGCGGTCCGCGAGTCTGTAGGGAAAGAGCTCAACGTGCATCATGCCGTTGTGGACGTAATGCAGCCGCAACTCGTCCTTTCTGCCGGAAGATTGCAGTTCAAAAAGCCGCTGAAGGCCTTTAGAAAAAGCGAGGATGGTGCCCGCGTTGCGCTCTTCCTGCTGAATGGTGGCCATCACGGTGAACTCACGTGACGTCGACAGGATGGAAGAAGTGCGCAACCTCACCGCTTCTGGCAACTTCAGTAACCGCTCTTCTCCTGCACAAAATATAAGACAGAGCTCTTTAGTGCCAACTCAAAGCACACTGAAAAAAATTGTGTTGTAGAATTAATGTTTTTGCTTGACAATAAAATTGCGAAATTGAATTACTGGAAAAAGTTATGGATAAATCATAAATAAAAAGGAAAATGATTGGAGAATAAAAAATATACCATCAGAGACTTTCCAGGACTGTGCGTCATCTAGTTTGATTAAATACATAATGTGTTTCAATAAAGAAAATATAAATAACGTTAGTAAAGCTGTTCAGCAATTATTTTAGCTATACTTTATATTTATACCAAGAAGGGTGGTTTTCACTGTTTTGTACGGTTAAATACGTATTTGTATTTTTCATCTAAGAAATAGTAAGACATTGGGAAATATTTTCAATCGATGCGCTTCAGCCGTAATGATTGCTATATGGTCTAGTTTCTGGGGATTTTCAATGCGAATAATGAAAAAATTTCATGAATTCAAACTATGAAAAATAACGAAGATTAAAATAGAAGTAGGTATAAAACATATAAAATCAACTACGGGATGAACTTTAAACTTGAAAAACCCCATAGAGAAAATAGATGAAAAGAGGGATTGTGGGAGTTGAGTAAAATGAATTGTGTTATTATGTAGTTAGAGGTAGTTAAAGAAGATTAATTAAGGAACGTAAAAATTAGAAAATAGGATGACATGAAAATAAAGAAATTTACAATCTGAAAATCAAATTATTACAAAATTTAAAAATAGAGTAGTTAGGAGGTGAAGAAATCAAGGGACCAAGAAATTTGGCGATAAAATGAATAGATAGATGACACAAATAGATACAATAGAGACATAACAAATAAGACAAATGCTGAAAATATTCAAGTACACACACAAATTTGGTATAGTGAGAATGATGAAACTGGCGTTTTGAGTCTTCATGGTTACGAGACTATGAAGGCAATTTTTAATTACAAACAGGTAAAGCTAAAGCAATAGAAGTTGCGTAAAATCAATGTTTTTTACCCTAAACTATTTACCACATGCGTTGGAAATAGCATAGAAATTGTTCCGTTAGGGTCCTATTCAAGGCTTTCAAGACTTTTCATCAAGAGCATTCTCTCACCACCAACTTCTTTGACTTTGATTTCACCTTTTTTTATTGCTCCATCTGAGTACTCTCATTCTTCCACCACCAACTTCATCAACTTTGATTTAACCTTTTTTTCATTGTTCTATCTCGAGAACGCTAAACAGCTCTGCGCTAAGTCGGACCCTCTGCTGGGTTGAGAATGGAGCGTCTGCGCAACCTACCCAGGAGGTTTGTGTGCGTAGAGCCCCGACAACTGCCTTCGTAAACGAAGTCATCAAGGCTCTTAACTCTCTGGAACCCAAGCCCACGAACTAAAATTCTGAACAATTTTAACAGTGTGTCGCATAATAGCAACAGTGGAGGCGCCTACTTGTGTTTTCATCCAATTTACCCAATTTTAAGTGTTTCGCCCAGTTTTAACAGTGTTTTCACCCAATTTTAACATTGTTTCGTCCTTGGGGGTTAGTAGAGGCTTTCTTCGTAGCAAAAACGGTAATTTGCACTCAGTCGTTCCATCTGCTCAAATTCTCTCTCTAAATGCATTGAATTTTGGGAAGTGATATCAATCGGGACAAAAGATGGAGACAACAAACTGAAATCCAGTTTGAACGAAAAGTGAATTTCTGGTGTAAATTAATTGGTTTTAATTCATAAAAAATTAATTACGTTCATGGTTGGCGAGCTAATAGAACAAACAGCGCTTCAAATAAAGAAGGTTGAAAATTTATATCGTGATCAATAGCTTTTAAACATCAATAATCGTTTTCATTTTCAATAATCTTTAAACATCAACAATAATTTTCAAGATCAATAGTTTTTAAGCATCAATAATCAATACTATAATTCACAACTTTTAAACATGAATAATTACCACAACGATCAGAATTTTTGGAACAATGTCCATTATTATGATCAAAGCTTTTTGAAAGTCATTTATCATAACGGCGATCAGTAGTTTTTGAACATCAATTATTATCACTATGATCAATAGTTTTTAAGCATCAATATCACTGTGATCAATGGTAATACAAACAGACTAACCGAACTATGGATCACGGTATGCTATGGATCGAAGACAGAGGCGGTGACGTGTGTCCGCAAATATTTGAACAACAGCGTAATGGCGAGCGGCTGAAGCCCTGGACGGCACATGGCGTTGAATTAAAGCCATTATGTAGAAGCTTGTTATGCATTTTTCATAACAAGCGACTTAATATGGCAGTCTTTAAGAATCGGCATAGCGAATGTTATTACGCAAAACAAACATGATGCTGATGAACAGAGTTATGTTTGACGAGTCAATCATGACAAGTTACTGTAGAGGACATAAAGTATATGACGCAAACTTTTCTTCATAAAATTATGTACAGTGTGGCGCATGAGTCACTTTATCATTGTAAAATGAAATTTCTTTTCTTTCCAATAAATTAATTTTGATCTTTCATTTCAGAATTATAAAGTTACGCCGTTGTAAATTTAAACATGAATAAATTCACAACCGAAGAGAGAGTGACGATAATTGATTTTTATTCTGAAAATGGACTCTCAATTATTGAAACACAGTGTGGAGATATACTAGTAAATTTTGTGCAGACGTACAATTTTGTTCAGACGAAAAAATGTGTGCGTAAATAAGCTTCGAACTGTCCAACAACTCAAAGCAAACACACAGGAGGAAATTCATTCCCCACAGCTTGAGATGCTCAGAACTGTCGTGGAAAATGCCTTACAAAGAGCTCGTGTTTGTGAAGCTGAAAGTGGAGACCATTTACGTAACATTGTTTTTCAACCACAAATCAAAATAAAATTCCAATCTTCAAACTTTGTGACATAAAAGAATTAATCAAGTTCACTCATTTACAAAAAAATATTTTATTTAAAATGGTAAAGGGACTTATGTGCCACCCTATATAATCTAATGGTTATTTGTGTCGAAAAAATTTTATGATTGAAATGATTTAATGATTTAACATATTGGAATTAATTTTTCCAGTAAATCATTATTGTTGTTATCAATCTGACGATGTATTAGTTGCAATAAGAATTTTGAAATCCTGACGCATCGGCCTAATTTTTGTATTAGAAAAACAGCGCATTGATTGATCAAGAACATTTGAAATTTTGACTTCTAAAAATACTGAAAAGAGGACAGTGATGAGACGTGAAGTTACCGAACAGAGACGTGCAAAAGTTCATCATTGTGTGAGGTTGAAACTCAATTTAAATAAACGATTCACTTTCAATCAAACTCCTATTCTTCACGGCTTTTGGACAATTTTTTAAAACAAGTTTTACCCAATTTCTACTCTCAAATAAATCATAACTCAATACTTAGTTTACCAAGTTCATCGTTTTCTTCGTGAAAATTTTTTTATTTTTTGAGACTACAAAAAGTTTCCTTCAAGACCCTCGTGATATTTTGGATATTGGGAGAGGAATCGCGCATCAAATTTAGGAAGAGTTGAGAATCACTCGTCCCATTTGTGAATCAATGAGAATCATTCAACCCATTTGGGAAGAATTGCGAATCACTCATCCCATTTGGGTGGAATTGAGAATCAGTCACCCCATTCGGGAAAAATGGAAAATCACTCATCCCATTTTGGTAGAATTGAGAATCATTCACCCCATTTGGGAAAAATTGCAAATCACTCATCCCATTTGGAAAGAATTGGGAATCCCTCATGAACTTAAGAAAAGTTGGAATTGACTATACACGGGAACCACCACTGACCTTGCAGAAATGGAATCGACTATACACGGGAACCACCACTGACCCTGCAGAAATGGAATCGACTATACACGGGACCCACGACTCACCCTGCAGAAATGGAATCGACTATACAAGGGAACCACGACTGACCCTGCAGAAAGACGGCTGGAGCGAAGGGCCTCGGGCCCGATATGAGCGTGAGGCCTCTGTAGCTCGTGTTCCACAGCTGCAGCGCCTCTATCAGGTCCACGTGAAGCGCGCTGTCCACCAGACTCCCCTCCACTCCACCTGCAACAGGAAAACAGGAAAAGTATTGAATTTAACAGGAAATCTAGAATATAGGAAACCCGGAGAAACTTGCGTGTTTTGAGATGAGGTTTTTACCCGTAGAGTACGTGACGCTGTTAATAAAAAAGAAATCCTGGAAACAAAACTGGAATTGCTAGATTACGAATAAAAAAGTGGTTTCAGTTGTTGGTACCGTGAAATTAAAGGCATTGAGATTTGGAGAAACAGACGCGTTTTGTGGCGAGGTGTTTACAGTTACGCCGATGAAGCTGTCAAAAAAAAATTTAATTTTGAAAACCAATGAGAAATTACAAGATTATTTATAAAATAAACATACATTTGGAACACCATTGGAGGTTTTAAACTCATTTAAGAAAAAATCAAATGATTTTTGCGCTACAAGAGAACGGCTCCGTAACAAGAAAATTTGCGTTATTCTCACAGAGTGGGAATGTATTTTAAAAAGGTTACAAGTACGGGCGGTTGATTAAAATGTATACCTTTTTAAAATTCCATGAATTTTTAAACATATGAAATAAAAGACAATAACATAAAACATCCGAAAGGACAGAATTCAACGTTTTCTCACGGATCTGGCATACGCTCCAAATGAGCATAAACATCAAGGGTGCAGGAGAGAAGATTATTGTAATCAGCAAACATGGCACAACTGACTTCAACAACGCAAGTTCATCGTCGAAGAAATAACGAAAATTGGATACATCGGCGGGACTCGGAGGAAATTCTTCTTGGAATACCGATTCAAACCTAACAAAATAACGATTCAGAGGAACTTCTAAAAGTGGCAATCCCAGTTTATTGCGAGAAACATTAACAAAAGAAGATCTGGAAGAAAAGTTTCTGAACGCACAGCGAAAAATGTTGAAAGACAACGAATTCTAATCCAATCGTAGGTCGAGCAGGGTAAAATAAAAATGAAAAATTAACTTTTCTTCTTTCCAAAAATGCCAGTTTTGTTTCCCTATCCTCTCTGTGAAAAAGGTTATAGCAATTTTAAAAAGTATACATTTTTATCAAACACCCTGTACATACTGTATTATCATTATTAATCTACTCCAGGAATGAAAAACAGTATAAAATATTTTCTAATTCAATGGTGTTCGGAGGCCTCAAGAGGGTACAATTATCTTCGTAGTTTGACCAGTTATTTAAGTTACAAATATTTTTCTTCAATAAAAAGTAAAATGTAATTAAAAAAGTAAAGTAACTTAAACTTTTTAAAAATAATTAAAGAAGGAAAAGAAATTTATTGTGCTTCTGTGCTTAAAATAAAAGTAATTGATTTTTTTACCATTGTTCCATTTTTCTTTTGACGAGGAAAAGATTTTTAAGTTGCAGTTCAGTTTTAAAAGAAACCTAATGCCACCTTAAAAAATAAAACATTCAACGGAAAATCTGATTGGGCGCTGCCGATTTTTTCGAAATGAAATTCACAGGTATAAATAAAAAAATCATTTCAAGTCTCGAACGAGCGGCGCCAAAGTTGAGGCAAACATTGCTAACAAGTTTCAATTTTGTCTTTTTTTTGTGTAAGAAACTTCAACTCTCATTTGGCTATAACTCGTGCTGTTTGTGTTTTTCTACTAATAATTAAGTTGCTAGATCGAGAAGCTTGAACGAGAAGAACACACGCCTAGAAATCCTTTGGTTGACCATGTTTTAATTCAATAACTAACAAATGCTCTCAGTGCAATAAAAATTATAATGATGACAATTTCATTCTTTGCGCTAATATATTTCACCAAGAATATCCAGAACATTCCATTAAACAAAAAACCAATGACACGCTGTTTAAATATCGTTTTTCTTCTGAGCTAAATTTACCTCTTAAAGTCAATCAAACAAACTCATACAAAACCAAAGTACAGCTCGTTCCAGCAAAACAACAGCACAATGGAGCGGAATACATCATTTGTTGCAATACATCTGATGGGCAGGAGACGCAACGTAAAAATTCAACGTCATTCAGAAGAGCAGCACGTATGAGCACAATAATTCGACGTTATTTAATAAGCATCAAGTCACAGGACAATAACTCAACGTAATTTAGAAATGCTGCTTATTAGTATACAATTATTTACCGACATTTAGAAGAGCAACACGTTAGAGCTCAAAAATTAGACGCCATTTAGAAGAGCAGCACGTCAGAACACAATAATTCAATGTCATTTAGAACAGCAACACGCCAAAATACAATAATTTGACGTCATTTAGGAGAGCAGTACGTCAGAGCACGCCAATTCCACGAAATACAGTGACACTGGACACTATTTTTACAAAATCACCTCAGTAATAGATCCCACCATTGACACGGCTATTATGATTCTATGATGGTTTCTTCACCAATTGAGCTTGATTGGAAAACCAACGCTGGAACTAATTTAAAGATCTAGTTCATTGGACGTAACTGGTTTTTCTTTTCTTCTCCTTTAACCAACTGTACACTTCCACTAAGGTTCACTGCCCCCCCTGAGTGATGGGCTCATTGCGTGACTGAACGCGAATTAGCGTTGCCATCCTTCATCTTCTGGACACGAGGGGACTGTAAAAAGGTCAATGCTTGGCAGTAATTTTAGACTTGAGCTTCTCAAATGGAGTCCTGTGTAAGATGAGGTACGCGGAAAACATCAATGAGGTTATGGATGGATCGTGTGGGAGTACGGGTTTTTGGATGCTTTGTTTTGTAAGTGATTTTTTAGGTTCAAAGCAGTAAGGGTGTTGAGAAGTAATTCACTGGTCGGACGTTTCTGAGTTGATCAAAGTTGGCTTATCTTGGGACTACCATTGACAATAATTTGCATTGCATGAATATAATTCACACAAACTGCCTTTTCATCGTTTCACTTCAATTCAGAATTTCTACAGCAATCTAAAATTTAAAGTTAGTGTTAATTATGAAGCAAGAAATCCTTTTGCTCCGGGATAGTTATGAATCCTTAACTTTCCTGAGCAAATAAAGTTACCTAACTGTTTTTTTCTCAGTTCACAAAGTACAACATTTCAGATAAATAACCCCATGTGACAAAAAATATTTCTCTGTTTTTAACAAGAATCTTTTTGTTTTATAATGCAAGATCTCATTACAACGTGCGACTGAAAAAACACATAAACGTTCATAACTACTTGCTTCATCAAAAATACAACACATTTCAGAAGTTGAAATCCATGATTTTTCCCTTCAGTATCAATACCTGTGATCAAAGAAATCGTAACCTACCCGTTAGTCTCTGTTCACTCTCTAGCAAAAACTTTCCAAGCGAAGACGAAACATTTCTTGAAGTCTGCTTCGTTTCCTTGCGCCCTTCCATTCTTCATCTCCCCCACGGATGGTAACAGAAAAAGTGCTCATCCCTACAAGTACTGCAATTCTAGACAAATGATCCCGAGACAAAACGAGGGGCCGCCGCAGTAACGACAGATAAAACTGGTCACTTTAAGCTTTTTCCTCCCGTGTGAGTACCCTGGAAACTTCTACTCGTGAAGTGGCGAAATTGCGACAAGAGGGGATATGTTAGACGTGGACTCTTGACGGTTGTTAAAAATTGTTGAGACAAGGTCTTTACTGATGTCAAAGAAGGATTTGTTGGACGCAAACTCTTGTCGTGTAGCAAGGATTGTTGATCTTCACGGGCACCAAGGAAAGATTTGTTACATGTAAACACTTGGCGGATGAAAAGGATAGTAGCAGGGAAACCTTCACCTCAGACCCGTGAACTTATTGGACGCTTATTTGACTAATATGAAAATTTGATACAATTTAAAACGATGACTTTTGACAAGTGAGGATTTTTCTCTCTTTTCTGAGAGGCAGAGAGCAAGATCAAGAAAGTATGAATAAAAAATTGCGTTAGAGCATTGAATATCTGATATCTTCAGCTAAATTTGTGACGCAAACCCAAAGAGCAGCAAACTCTGTCAATCAATTAGATTTCTTTCTTACAAACATAATGTATACAAACGTTAATAACATGTTAGGTGCTACCGCTTTTTGCAATGTTGACAAAAGTTTCCATGACAACTTACTGGATAACAACATCCAGTACCTGATATACACGGAAAACCAATTTAGAGAGCTAGCTACTCAGTCTCTAAAACATGGAAAAAAACTGTGCGATATAATTTTTATCAGTTAAAAGAAACTTATTTTGCAGTCTCCGAGATTCCCCATGACTCAGCAAGATGACGCAGCGCCTTCACAAAAAGGCCTAAGCAAAAAACGGTCTTAAAAATTTCACGAATCTCAAGAAAAACCTAAAGGGATTGAATGTTAACGCGAAGGAAAAGGGCTTGCAATTAGAGAAAACGGTCAAGTCTTCCGGAGTAATGCCTTTGGAAAAGTCATTTTAAAGCTAACTACCCTTTTGTAAAATCAAATAACTGATCAACATCTTGAAATGCCATTAAATATAGACGTACATTTTGTTATACATAATTAAACAGTTGAGCACAATCTTATGCTGTCTTTTGATTGCTCACCACCATTTCGTAGTATCATTAAATAGCTGAAAATCTTCTTGTAACATCATTTATACAGAGTGACGCGCCCTAAAACTGGTCTTAACGAATACTGATCCAAATTGAAGTAGAATAAATTACAATTATTCATTTTGCATCAAAATTACCCAATTTGATGATCAACATAGTTTGTTTTTTGCGTGTTGCTCGCTTGCTATCAAATCAGTAACATCTTTTCAAGACATTGACGCAAATATGAGTATCAAAATGCATTGTCTTTTTAGTCACCAGATCCTTTACGTTGAAACGATTTATTCTTGCCGCTGAGATGATGACAGACTGCTGTTGGTGTTTAAACCGAGATCTCCAAATAAGCGTAAATTTGCTCCTCGAATTTTTCTATCAAAATACTTTGCCAAAACTCTAAATTTAGAATGAAATTTTCATGTGTTCTTTGCTTTATTTTGCACTCTTTTCATGGCTTCATTTCATTTCCACCTTGAATGAATAAAATACTTCATCAACGGAACAACATTGTTTTATTCTACTAAAACCTCTTCTGCTTTTGAAAATACAATTATGCTCACTCTTCAATTGTGCGCATTCAATGGAGAGAAAATGGAAAAAAGGATGATCAGAAAACTGGACTCCATGAAGAAAAACTGAAGTTGTTATCGAAATCGCTAAGCGAAATCACTCTACAATTCGTTGAAATATTTTAACGAATTCAAGATAAAGTCTTTTTCGTTAACGTTTATCACCGCAATTCCTAAACGACGCTTATCACCGCAATTCCTAAACGACGCTTATCACCGCAATTCCTAAACGACGCTTATCACCGCAATTCCTAAACGACGCTTATCACCGCAATTCCAAATAGTTTATTACAGCATACCCAACTTAATATGTCATCATTTTTCAGCAAATGGTTCGATGAGATCACATTTTTCATTTTGTGATCTCCATTAGGACCTTTCGTCACATTCGAAATTATTGACCAGCTGTTAGGACATTGTGGTGTGTGCTGGTGTGAATTTGACAAAGTTTTTATCAATTATCGTCCACTGCTACCGATTGCAGTATTCTTCAGCACAGATACTCAATTTCGCTCTTAAATTGAACTCTCACTGTGCCTTGAATTTAAATCTTATGATAGTATCATCTCGCCGTCCAAATCTGTTTTGTGCTCTGCTTCCAAGCTGCGATTTAAAAGTTTAACTGAGAACAGAACTACAATTTTGTGGCGATAGTTGCTTGCTTCGTTTTTTAAAATAAAGCGATTTTGTGCGCAGATCGAATGCAAGAATTGCAAGTTTATGCTGAAAGTTTATGAAAGTTTTACAAAATTAAAAATTTATACTGCTGTAAAATGACTTAAGCAAAATGAAAACCGTAATGCATATTTTTTCGTTAGTTTTGACAGCCTCTCACGACCATCACTTTGCAACAAGTGAACAAAACTCTGACCAATCTTATGGAAATTATCGGTGGAAAAAAGCTCTCGGGAGACTTCCTGATCTTAAGTAAAAACGCGAGAACTAAAAATACAGTACAAAACATTAACTCGAATTAAAATTTGCAAGTGAGAAATGTTGTACTCCTACTGTTTACATGCACTGTTTGACGTTCAATTTTAATTCCAGTAAATGTTTTATACGATATTTTTAGTTCTCGGTGGAAATTTCAACATGTACCAAATTTCAGTTAATATAGGGCTGGTATGAATGTTTAAAACAATTTAGACTGTCTGATCGCTGATTACGCAAGGGTACGTTGAAAAAAATGTTACTCCAAACTGGAAAAGTTCTAAAATATGGTATGTCATTCATAATTATTATTAAAATGATGTAAAATCTTAACCCAAAATTCTGCCCTAAAATCTCCTCATGCGCTAGAAGTTTAGAAATAGAAAGAATTCATTCGTTCACGAAACCCCACTGTTCCTCTCCCACTAAATTCAAGACTTCTCCTCCGTTCGGCGTCTTACCTAATAAAATATTCATCAGAGATCCATTAGCTCCTTTTCGAGCCCCCCTTCCATCTGTTTTTTTCTAATTTCAGACAGATAATCTTTTTCTTGCGACAGCTCGCCAGTGATTTATTTAAACTCCTGAGTGAAAAATGTGAGAGAGGACACAGAATATATCTTAACCCGGAGTGTTAGCCCCATTCAGCTGTCGACAATAACAAACACTTCAAATACTCTCGAGTCTCAGAATATTTGGCTTCGGATACCAAAGGAAAGAGCCGGATTGGGATGCTTTTGAAGGTGGAACTGCGTAAAAGAACAGAATTTTGATCTACGCTTTTACCATAATTGATAGAATCAATTTGCACTCAAGTTTTCCAACATTTTACTTGTCATTTTAGATGGACAACAGGTTGTCAAGAAGCAGAAACAGCACAAGTCCAGGGAATTAGAGACCGTACAGTAAATTATTTCATCTATTAGATTAGATATTTGCACACAAAGTTCAATGTACCCATAATCTTATCATTAAGCTCGTAACATGGTTTACATTCTATTGAGACCTGAGAATCGCCTAAGTATTTATTATTTATTCAAATCGATTCATTTAACTTAGAACGAACGTTTGAATTTGCAAATGATGCGTTCCCAGCCAGTTAAGTGAGAGTGCTTCTCTTTCACACACTTTCAATATGAAAAGTTATTCAAATTTTTTAGTGAGAAAAATTTTTCCTCCAGTCTGGCCTGCAGCATTTTCATTATCCCTAAATCAATTTACTTATCTTTAAACTTACTCTGAAAAATTACGCCCGGATTTGTAAAAGCTTAAGATTATTTTCCAAATCTCAAATTTCATATTGTTTTAGTTAGTAAATATGCAATTGGTTCCTTTTCAATTACAATGATAGGCTCGGCAGCCGCGCTCAGAAAAATCATGTTCGGATTTATTGAAACTTCTACAATTATTTTCCGGATTATTTTCCAGACCTCATATTTCATTATTTTCTGTACCTCAAATTTCATACTATTTTGGTTAATAAATGTACATTTGGTTACTTTGTCAATTCCAAAAATAAATTCCCAGTCTTCTTTTTCTATAAGTATTGCTGTGCAGGTTGTGCATCGCAGTATTTTGGCAGGACCAGAAGAGCTCTCCAGACTAGAGTGACGGAGCACAAGGGGTCGGTGTCCGAACTGGTATCTAATTAACCTGACCACCTCATTTAGCTGTCAAGGACCAAGCTGAGTCTTGTGAAATGGGATTATAGTCAGTTTGTAATGCTAAGGCATGCTTCAAATGTTTTATTCTTTGAATTTAAGAATCATTGAAAATTTTTAAAGCCAAACTGTTTCTCAGCAACCAGCAAAGTTCACATTATCACAAGTAATAAGGTCAAAGCATACTTAATATTTTGTTTCAGATTTTTCTCACTTTCTTTTTTTATTTTTAATAATGATTATCATTATTGCCAAATTTACTATTCATGGAAAATGAATTTTGTAGGTATTCTTGGCTTATAATGGGCGTTATTTTGAACTTTCCTTATACTACAACGAATATTTACTCGTTTACCTTTGTTCTTCTCTTTGCCTTAAAAACTACGTAAGATTTCATATAATTTGTGAAATTCTTTACTACAAGTTTGACTGTCCAACCGTGCTTGTCTTTTTCCTAGTCCTGAGGCGGATGTCAGCAGCACCACCCAAAACACCAACGTAATTTCTCAAGTAAGTTACGAGGTGTGTGGTGCGAGACGTGCTTGTTGTGCATATGTGTTGTTCGGAATGTTGACTTGAGCAGTAGTGCTACAACAAGACTTGAGCAGTAGTGCTACAACAAGACTTGAGCAGTAGTGCTGCAACAAGACTTGAGCAGTAGCGCTACAACAAGACTTGAGTAGTAGTGCTGCAACAAGACTTGAGCAGTAGCGCTACAACAAAACTTGAGTAGAAGTGCTGCAACAAAACTTGAGTAGAAGTGCTACAACAAAACTTGAGTAGAAGTGCTACAACAAAACTTGAGCAGTAGTGCTTCAACAAAACTTGAGTAGAAGTGCTGCAACAAAACTTGAGTAGAAGTGCTACAACAAAACTTGAGTAGAAGTGCTACAACAAAACTTGAGCAGTAGTGCTACAACAAAACTTGAGTAGAAGTGCTACAACAAAACTTGAGCAGTAGTGCTACAACAAAACTTGAGCAGAAGTGCTACAACAAAACTTGAGTAGAAGTGCTACAACAAAACTTGAGTAGAAGTGCTACAACAAAACTTGAGCAGTAGTGCTACAACAAAACTTGAGTAGTAGTGCTGCAACAAGACTTGAGCAGTAGTGCTACAACAAGACTTAAGCAGTAGCGCTACAACAAAACTTGTGCCGTAGTGCTGCAACAAGAAGAACCTAAATGAACAGTTTGCGACGATTTCCTTCGAGTAAATTTCCTGTCAAATTATGCCCCTGTGCTCAGTTGAGAATTGCTAAATGTGAGGTTTGTGACGGTAGACATTGTGACAAGCTATGTTGTTCTAATATCTTGTATTTTAGCATTAGTTGCAGCAAAAACACAATTGTACTTCAGCAGAAAAAAAAATTTCTCCAATATATTGGCTTTATTTAACAGGCCTTCCTGTATCAGCTAGAGTACAAATTTATTTCAATTTAGAGAATATTCCTTATATTGAACTTTGAAGCATGGGCATACAGAGAAAAAATCAAGCACTCTTTCATATTTTTTCACTACGAAGGAGCTAAAATACAGCCCGCTTTAAAAGATAATGTTAAAAAAATTTTGAACTATTAGTACATAGTTGCGTTTGTGTATATTTATGAAATATTTTTGAACTAATTCAACACAGTCGCGTTACTACATATTTTGAAGTATTTTTTTAATTATTACTACTCGGTCAAGTGAGTTCATATTTTTTTTAAACATTTTTTTAAATAATGCTACACGGTCGCGTTGATACATATTTTGAAATGTTTTTGTTTTAATGCTACACAGTCTCGTCGTTAGTGCACATTTTGAAATATTCTTGGCACTAAAACTACTCGGTTGAGTTAATAAATATTTTTGAACTGATGCTACACGGTGGCATTTACGAATACAGAAGGAAAATCTGATAATTTTCAACGCCACTCGTAAAGCATTAACGCAACAACACGCCATCGTGAACTGTACGCTCAGGCTGTGAAGCAGAGCATCGGATGACAACGCCGAGTCCTAATGATCAATACAGGGCGACTTGAGCTATACAATGAGTGTCTGCGAAGCGTCGCAGAGTGTGCTATGATAACACACCTGCCCCTCAACAGCAGTAGTTTGCAGTTTAGATTGCTGCAGTCGTATTGCTTTATTGCTGCAGAGTTGCAAGTCACGTGATGTACTGCGACTCTGTCGCACATGCCGTACTATACTCCTTGTCTTAACATTCTACTCACCTACAAAATTTTGAAGCCCACTCATATAAACCGGGTTAATATATTCTATTACTTAGCTCAATTATACTCGAAAAGGTTTTTTGAAGTTTACTGCCGAGGGAAAGTTTTTCCCTCTTCCTGAAATTCTGATGTCGGTGACAACCTGATGCCAGTGCTGGTCTAATAATGATAGTTGTGTGTGTGCGTGCTTGTTGTGTGTATGTGTGTGCATGCGTGTGTGCACGCTTACGGTACAATGAACAAATTCAATCTGAAAAAATTAGAACGAGAAATAACGGTTAACTCCAGCCAAAAAGTTAAAGCTCAGCATTAAACATAAGTTATTTCATTTGCTCCACCTCAAAATTATTGATTTTAAATGATATGCACGTTATATTCAAGTAAACAATATGTAATAAAAGCTTCGTAGTATACCAGTTGAAAATCTCACCTGGTGACCAATTAAGAAAAAGGTTATTTCCAAATTGTATGGAATGAGCGAGCACCTCTCTAATACCATACAGAATTGCAAACCCGAACTGGCCTCACAAATAGAGTTTCCAAATATTCGTGGTAGAATTGTTCATTCGTGTGGGTGGAATGCGCTTAGTTTTCCTAAAGTACCCTTGTAAATCGTACTTGGTTTAATGTACATCAAATCGAAGAACATTACTTGAGATGGTGTCACTTGCTGAGTCAGAAAAAATATAATTAAATTTTAATCATAAAAAGACATTTTTTTGTCTTTTTCATTAAAATAATTTCCCTGCATCCTATTTTACTAACAATGCTGGCAACAATAAGGATTATTTCGAGTTAATTATAACTGAAAGTAAATTCCATCAAAATTTTGTGCACCTCTACAATCAATGTACAAGAGGGGTGAAATCCCAACTCAAATTTATACAATCAGTAAGCCTCAAACTTAACACGAATGTGTATCATAAAGAAATACTCCTAATAAATACTTGAACATCAAAACGGCACAACCCACGCAAAAATATTTCGTCTTCTGGCGATTAGTTGAAAATCTGAGGAAACTACAAGATTGAGACAGAAATGTAAGAACAAAGACACGTTAACTGAAGATTTCGTGGCGAACGATCAGGACTGTGCTCGATCGAAACGTCTAAGTACCATTATTCGAGAGGGACACGACACAACTTCCTACTAAACAGACTATAAAAAAGAAGTGAACACAAGTAACGGCTTTGACGAATCTATTCGCAGGAAACACGCAGCAATTGTGCTGAGGACGTTTTCAATTTTGAAAGAAACAATTTAGATTGTTACAAATCGCCGAACTTGATTTTTTATTTAATAAAAGTCTAACTACACAAGTGCCTCACATAGCCTCATGAGAGTGAAACTTTTTTGGACGTTGCGGACGCGTCTAACTTTTACTTAGGAATGAATCGAGTTACTGAAAAAGTTTACTCGCTTTTACTGCGTCGTAAAGTTATACATCGAATTACCTCCCAGTTCAACAACTGAGATGACACAATTCAAAAAGATGGAGCTCTCTCTATCTCATGTCTCTGGCTTGTGCAGAAGCATTTAAACAGAGTCAGAGCGTTATCGTTTGCGCAATGATATTATCCTGTTGCTAATCTTGTAGACCGAGCAATTTGGTCAATGGAAATAAGTATAGTCCCCAGTTATTGACATTTAAATCCGGCTTAATTTGAATACGTTCCTATGTTAAAAGCTAGAATCCCCCACTGCGAATAAGATTACTCATGCCCTATAATTATTCATCCATTCCTTCGTTACTCTTTTCTGCGTCAGAAACTCATTTAGAAAATGTTCCTTTGGGAAATGCTAGAATCTCACACAGTAATTAAATCTTTACGTGTTCTCTAATCAGCCGTTTTTTCGTCGCCTCATTCCGCTTGGGCAAATTATTAAGAATAATCATATAGTGATTTCATTGTTCATGAAGCCTCTTTTCCATCCAAGGGAAAATTTTTCTAGCAAAGTTTTTGAAAAATTCGTGATGAAGGATTTCAAATGACGTTGCTTCGGAAAACCGAATTTCTTCGTCGACGCTGCGCGTCCGGCCCTGCCAATCAAAGCCATGCGATTTGAAAACCGCGCAGGTGCTGCTGGTGCGTTGTCATAGAACATCATCGAAGATTAACTCAACTTCCATTATTATCTGATTATCGATTGGTCTGATCGAAGCTCGTAATCTGGATACATATTTTATTAGCCGCCACAGTTATCTGGAAGCGAGCGATTGGAATATCTATCGAAGGTATCAATTACTCGGTCAGGTGTACATGTCTCGGCCAAATGATTTGAACTTAAAATGAAGCTTTGAGGTAAATTCAGCCGTAATGACGACAATCGTAGGCTTGGAAATCCACGCATTTCATTTTTTTCCTTCACAAATTATTCCCAGCTTGACGTTGATGAAGGGGCACGTCACAATTACGTCCGAGCAGTTCATGATTACGAACCGCAATACAATTTCCGCGTCCCTTGAATTTATTTGGTCACGTAAAATGGTGAATACTAAAGAATATGAAGATCATTTTTTAGAAAATAGTGGTAAGACCAACATTGATGTGTGCTGGATTTATTTGGGCATGTAAAATAATGACCTGTGAACAAAATAATACGCAGATCATTTTTGGGAAAAGTTGGCGAGACCAACATGGCCGTGTGGTGACAGCGACATTTTTGAGGCGCTCACAACACATGCGAGGCGCGAAGCCATCGGGGAGTCATCAAATTTAAGAAAATCCAGCGTTTATTTTCGTCGGACAGAAAATGGTATTATTTAGCTATCACCGCTACGAAATTTGGAAAATTTGCTTTCAATATGGTCGTCGTTACTGATGAAGCAAAAAGAAGTGCTTAATAGAATACTGAGTGTGTGTGAGTGAACTGACTTCGTATAAATCTGGCTGAGGGGGAGTACGACTCACGAAGATTATCCCAGTAGGTGATTGTACCATGAGGAGTAGCTGCCGTTTGTAAATATGTCTTCCAAAGCTACTTTATATCGCAGAAATTCAGGGTTCCTCAGTCATTTTCTGGAAAATTAAACAAGTTATTTCAACAGGCACTCGTCAATTAGTATTTAGTGGAATTTTGTTAAATCAATGCAGGTTTTGAGTGTAAAGAATGGGATGTACACTTTCCCAAATAAAATTTATAAATGCCAAATAAAATAAGCTTCAACTAAGATGAAATTGAGCATATAAAGCAACTAGTAATACTGATTGCAGTGTCAATAATAGGCTTTTGAGTTCTGTGTTATTCCTGTGGAAGAAAGAAATTCGTACAGTGCAATAGGACTAATTCAGTCATACGATTCAATAGGACTAAATCATTCATAAAATTCCATCAATATATTCACCTATAAATAACTATTTCTAAAATTTATTCCCTTAGACACTAATTCAACAACGTTAAAAGGAAAATTGGTCAGCATGAGCGCGAGTTAAATCATCACGTCATATTAACATAACATTGTTATTTCATTTCATACGCGCATTTTTTAAAATGTACTCGCTGACTTTTTTATCTTTTTTCAATTTTGAAGATTCGAAAGGTTAAAATTAACAATCTATTTCCATTTCATAAAAAATGGTGTAGAAGTTGTAAAGCCTCGTGCTGTTAGAACTTACGAATAGACTCACTACGACCAATTTGTTGCTGCGAAGAATATGTAAAAGACTTCACTCTTCGTCACATCACTCGCACACGAAAAAAATATTTGTCCGGAAACTGTTCATTCTAAATTTTTAAGCGTTTTGCATTTTGTTCTAAAGACTTGGTACGCACATGCAGAAATATAGCCCCTTTGAGAATGAGGGCCGTCATTATTACACAGCAGAGTACAAGTGGAACTCTATTCCAATTAAAAAAGTAAAAAAATTTACACATAATTCACAGGGCTGTAACGTTATGCACTCTATTCTGAAGACGGGGTACACACACATGCAGAATATATCCCTATTCAGACAGAGGGCTGTCATTATTACGCAGTGGAATACAACTGGAACGATAGCTCAGTTAAAACCGCCGTGGACATCAGCGCAGAATAGTGTAGTAACACTTGCGTATCGTATTTCAGCGCAGTAACGTCCGTGTCAATGCATGTCGCCCAAACATCGTAGGTATCAGCCAAAGCTGCCGTCTGGCTGCGCAAAACTGCGCCGCATCTCGCAGCACACTGACATTGGAGGCAGCTATTGCGGTAAAAATTTAATTTTTGCGCTGTCAACAGAGACGGCGCTGCCATGCATCCATGTCAATATTGGCGGCAGCCTGTCGCGATTCAAGTGATGATCTTAACAGGGGTGCCGAAGTTACTGACTCACTAATGGCTCAGAAATGACATCGGTATTCGCTCACTTTGTCCTGACGTTGCAAATATAAATCTCATGATGAACGTTAAAAATATTTTTGCAGAGTACTTTTATTCATGAGACAACGTACGATTGAAACATTTTGAATAGCGACTTTTATACTTCAGTTGTGCAACGATCATATACATACCCTGGAGGCGAAATTTTGTTAATTTTTTGTAAATAAATTGTGAAGGTAAACCTTCTTGAAATTCTTCAATTTAACAGTCTTAAAATTAAAAACAGTTTCAAAAAGGAAGTACAGGCGAAATTAAACTATACTATTTGTCAGTTTGGGTCTCCCTAACCCAATAAAATGTGTTCATAATGAATGACAAAGAAAGACGAAATCTAGTATGAAATTGAGAAAACGGGAAAGCTATGCATAAGTGCGATTCTACACACAAAGGATTTCTTGCGCAAAGAAACCTCAAGATTGAAAAGAGATATAAGTCGAAGGAGAAAATGATTAGTGCTGAAAAAAAGGACCTCAGTGAACCCAAAAAAAAATGTTCTATGACAAAACAAAAAATTATTCTATTTCAACCAAAGGGAAGCCTACCTAACCCTCAACTAGGGACATGATATCTCTTCCAGAGGAAACCATTGAAATGAGACGTACAATAGTTGAAAGATAGGAACAATAATGAAACACAGGTACAGTAGCTGTTTTCCCGTAAGATACGCAAATAAAACTCCGGGGGGCAAAATCTGGAGAGGATGGAGAATGAAAAATCACGTCAATTCACATTTAAATATCTTTCTCGGTTGCAAAAGGAGTAAAAATGAACTAGTAATACCTTTCCCCTCTGACAATGAATAACACATTTTTCTTCTTCTCCATTTTCTCTAGTGTTCTGCAACATATATGTCGTTAATTACTCGATGTTTTGGTAAGAAAACAACAATAAGAGCTTCATTGTAGTCACCGTTGTATCAGCACACAATACACTGTACACTACAATATGCACTTTCATCACAGCAGGTTACTTGGAGTATACCGGCCACTGTATACATTGTGTTGTACTACAACACATGCTGCTCTCTGTAAACTAGACTACACACTGTAATTAGTTACAACACTCTGCACTCTGCGCACTACATCCTGCTATCCACACTCTCTACCGCTTGCGCATTCTATACAGTGCAACCTTCACAAAGCACTCTAGATACCACACGCTGTATACCACACACACCACGCTATACATACTACACAGCATACCAGCACTCATTTGGCCTGTGAGACAGAAGCCCACGTCAGGGCCGTGAGACACTAGTCCAATGAGGGCCGTGAGACGCTAGTCCAATGTGGGCCGTGAGACGCTAGTCCAATGTGGGCCGTGAGACACTAGTCCAATGTGGGCCGTGAGACACTAGTCCAATGTGAGCCGTGAGACACTAGTCCAATGTGGGCCGTGAGCCACTAGTCCAACGTGGGCCATGAGACACTAGTCCAAT
>JACJUY010001223.1:29168-44266 GCA_014220935.1 Platorchestia sp. MABIK | reverse complement strand
TGTGGGCCGTGAGACACTAGTCCAATGTGGGCCGTGAGACACTAGTCCAATGTGGGCCGTGAGACTCGTCTATTGTGGGCTGTGAGACACAAGCACACGTCTGGCAGGTAGAGCCCAACGAAACAGTGCGTGCACTTATGTCTCAGTTCTAACTTTTGTACTGTCATTAAGTTTTTATCTAAGGTTTCCTGAGTTTATTCCCTAAATCTTGTTGGGAACAAAGATTAAAAAAATAGTTACAGCCGAGATTTCCACTCCATTTCCCAAGCCTCATTACTTGCCCAAAGCCTCAACATTCACACGAATTCATCTCCCAACATAATTCAATGCTTTGCATTTTGTAGGAAATGTGATTCACAAACTCAATTAAGGAAATTGTGTGACGTGAGTACAAAAAAAGATCACATTCTGTACCTCGGCATCTGTATTTTCCTGCAGAAGTTGAAAGAAAATATAAAATTTCGTATTTTAGCAATTGAGCTTAGTTCAAGGATATTGATTTTTCCTCTTGCAAGTTAAAATAATCTTCGATAAAATTTCCGATTTGTAGGCTCGAAAACTTGCATCAAAAATCACGTACGTTGAAAAAACCTTGGAGCAAACGCAAATGCGCAATTGGGATCCATGTTATTCAGAGGCGCATAGCTTTCGATACGCACGCTAACAGGCAGTTCACTTTCCTCATACTCAAGCTCGTTGCACTAAGTGGCCACTTGAAATCGACCGGGAAGTTCACATGTGCCAGTGAAGTGTTTCTTGCGCAGTTGACCTAATGTAGTTACACGTTTTCGAGGAATATCGCCAATTAAGCCGTCGCTTGTGACACCTCCAAGTGGTCATTAGTTCTTCAAGACTTGAAAGCGACGGTCTCACTTAAGCCAGGCAACGCGACAGCAGCGGCAACGATTTGTGCCCTTCATGTGAGGGTCCGCATGTGAGACTCGTGTCTACATCAGGCAAAAGCACATCAAGGTGTTCAGATTTGTGTCCTTCATTTGAAAGTCCACACACGAGTCTCATCTCATAAAAGACAATCAAACAAGTTTCAAAAAATTAGTAATGCAATACCCTCGCTACGACTCCGAAAAAAAAACTCGAATGATACAACTCGCCAACTTTCATCGTTTTCTCTAGGAATTTTTCATTTTAAAACATAAACTTTGGTCAACAAAGACCGTTAAAACAGCAAGCAATCAGAGCCAGATCTCGTTTTAGGATCCGCTCTGTCGGTGTCAGCACTTTGAGTTCAATGCCCATTCCCATCGGTACAAGCCATTCGAAATAAATTAGAAATTTCATCTTCGAAGCATAGTAGAATAGTTTGTACAAATATGACATGTAAGTGAACTTCATTAATCGTAACTTTAAAGCAGGAATTGAAGTTCAGCTTGGCTTTAATTACCTTAGATTCTGAAAACCAGCACCTAAGACAAAGTTCCCTTCCATTCTACTTTTGTAAGCGCTGAGAGTGTCTGATAAAGAACGAAAATTTTTTGGACATTTTCATGTGAGAATTTGGAAGCTCATAATTTCACTAAACATTTTCAGTCAGAATCAGTGAGGAATTTTACTTTAATAATTTGATACCGTTTTAATTAGAGCTGAACAACTATCGTACTACGGATGAAGAAAAATATTCACTCATAAAATCCGTAATTCAACATTTCTGTGTCCTTTGGCCACGTTGTCATTTACGTTTTGAATCCTGTTTTCTGATCTGCAACGTCATCGTCCATTCGTGCTTGTAAAACACTAAGATAATTTCAACTTTTTGAAACATTCATGAGTATACTTTCAAAGGATTCTCCTTAAGTCACCGATCTCATAATTCAAGCCGCTGAGCACCGCAATTTCTTACGCAGATCGTTTTAGGTTCCAAGTTTTCCATAAGCCGATGCCTTTTTATAGGGACATTTAGCTCGAATTTCATGAATTGGCATACTTATACAACCAGACAGAATTTCAAAACTTTGGCAGTTTTTTGCAACCACTTAGCCAACATTTCATTTCAAAAAATGATTGCTGTTGAATTAGCTACGTAAGCATACTTGATGTCATTCCAAATTCTAAAAATAACGCACCTGCAAAAAAAACTTTCATCTGAACAATTATTTTGCTAGAGCACGGCTTAACAGCACATCCTCACTAATTATGAAGGATAACGAGAGTCATTATATTATTAAGCAAACAACAAGAAGTAAGGCAGGACTTATTCCCCTCCTTTAATCCCCGTCAAAGAGAAAGTCATAATTACTCAAGTATAAATAGCAAAGACCGACATGGGGAGGACTCCAGGCTCTCGCTGCTAGTTGTTTATTTTTGCTCAAAGAATTACACGGGTCCCCTAATACAGAGACCAACAACATTACCTTAGTATTGCATGGAAGATTGCAAACCCAAGGTTACTTTCTCAAGGAATGTGGAAACTGTCTTTAGTAACCGCCATAGCGCTGCGCAAAACATCATTGAAATGCATACTTATTTGCATTTAAGATGTAATCGGAAAACGTGTTAGAAATACGTTGTTATATATTTATTAGATGTTATTGCAAAACATATTTGAAATGCACATTTATTCGTATTTTAAATAAAAATGATCTACTAGGAATTTCAAAATAATATCGCAAGTGCAGTTCAACTATCGTGGAAAAACTCTTCATGAGTTGCATCGAATAAAGGATCAAAGGATCATTTGAAAAAGATTAAGAAAAGGATCAAAATTTACATGCAAAGGAATTCAGGCGCACGGATAGTTTTTGTGACAAGATTTAGAAATGAAATGTCCCCAGTGCTGCACTTGTAGAAATATTAAATCTCAGTACTGTTTTGTGAAATAAATGAAATAGATTGATTTATGGGAAATAAGTGTTTATAATTCCGTTTAAGTTAATAAGTGTTAAATAAGTTAATAAGTGTTTATCAGTGTTTATAAGTCCGTTTAAGTTAATAAGTGTTAACTAAGTTAATAAGTGTTCATAAGTGTTTATAAGTCCGTTTAAGTTAATAAGTGTTAAATAAGTTAATAAGTGTTAAATAAGTTAATCATTGTACATAAGTGTTTAAAAGTCCGTTTTGTGAAAGGTGTGAACACCTTCAGGAGTCATTGCTAAAAATGTAGTTAGCCGCTTTAACTCCATTAAGAAATTCCACGCTTGAGGAAACTTCCTCAATTAAAATATAAGCAATGCAGAAGCCTACAGCTGACGGCACATCACTGGATACAATAAACTCTAGTAACAAAAAACTCAATTAGATTTTTCAAACATCCACCACCCAATGTAGTGTAGAAGAAATTCGTGTAAAAACTTTTCGAATTTACAGCGATCCAGCAATATTGATGCTTTTCCCATCGAATCTCTGACGTCGTAAAAATTAAAACAGAAATACTCGAATTCTCATTTTTACATTGGGACATATTCATTAGTTCAATAAAAACGGCGTGCTGAACAGTAATAGTTTTTATGTAGTTTACGTATCTCCTATGACTGACTCTACAAACCGGCTTATCAAAATTCAAATTAAAGACTCAGCTGACATACCACAATATTGAGTACGTAACACTATTTCTCAATTACAGCCCTTTAAAAGTACGAATTTCTGCACCGAATGAACGGAAATGATGATAATTTTTTTATCCCACTGTAGGCAATGAAAAACAGAATTGAAATCGAAAAGAAAAGCGTTGTAGGGTTTCAATCCAGAAAATAACTTATCAGGACTGAAGCACAGCTTCTAGTTCGTGTAATCTGTGGGTTCCAGATTTAGAAATTGTTTTCCTTTGAATAAAGCAGAGCATTTAATTTAGGAAAAGAACGCAAGATGGATTTAAGTGAAAAAAATCATGAATTGAGAGTAACATTCTGATTTAAAAAAATTAAAAATGTTCGTTAGAGTATTCAACTAAATAAGTACTTTAGAATTCAAATTACAAAATAGTGGCGTAAAGCAAACAAGAATATTATGTGCAAAAATGTGCAGCATGGAGTTACAAGAAAAAAAACAATTCGACATAAATCAAACGAAGTCGCCTATACCGACACGTAGTAAAGTCGCACAAGCCAACAAAGTCAAAATCAACAGTCAACAAATTCAACAAAGTCAACACAGTCAACAAAGTCAGCAAAGGCAAAATCATCAAAGTCAACAATGTCAAAATCATCAAAGTCAACCAAGTCTACAAAGTCAGCAAAGTAAGAGACAACAAAGTCAACAAATTCAATAAATTTACAGTCAACAAAGTCAACTAAGTCAAAGTCGAAGTGAACAGCGTCACTAAGGCCGGCCGGTCGTAAAGTCGCCCGTCACGCACACGCGCACGCCGTGGCGAGTATTTACGACAGCTTCCCAGAACGCGCTGTGACCTCCAGCCGCGCGCTCCCCAGATGCAACAATACAACAACATATAAAAACGGGCACAGGAACACGGAAGATGAAGGGATCCGTCGCTATGGACACCGTCGTCAACACACGAGGTTTTCGCGAGGCAATGAGTCTCTTTTTAAAGCTCGAACACAAGGCAAACTCAACACGTGGCCTTAGACATGAATTTATTGCGTGCCAAGAAACGCTCAGATAGAGCGTCCTTTATAGAAAATGGATTACATCGAATTAAATTCGTTTAAATGTTTTCAGTATTTGTACTACAAACTAGAACCGGGATAAGATGATAAATTAGTATAAGCCTCCTTTACCGATAAAGATGGTATTCCAAACAAAGGAAAGACGAAGACACAATTTAAATGGGGTTGATAAAACGGGGAATTTATGCACAAAGTATGTTTTCACTCAAGATCCGCCGCTCATTAAAACAGTTAGTTAGGAAGGAATTGATAAAATAAGGTAAACTTTGAAGAAGAAAGTAATAGGTGCTGAAAAACAGTAATTGCAACAAAGAAGTTTGTCATTTTCCTCCACGGGACGAATGCAAGTAGTATTTGCACAAAAACGTTAATCCCGATTTGTTGGAGTGAAGTTCAATATTCTTGTCAAAGAATATTGACAAGTCCTGTTACCAATGTCGACTGTTGTAACCAATTTTAAAAATACTAAACATTGACTGGATCGTGCATTCATTTAGCTTTGATTAGGTATGCATGAGAATTCAGCTTGTGCATGCTGGTCGGTCTGCAGCATAATAGAAATTCGCGCTGTGTACACGGGTGGCACACATAGCAATCAACGTGTAAGAAAGAGCATTCAGTATGAGCATCTCCCTAGGCCTAGCCGTTGATTGCATTGGGGCTTAGAATCGTACGAGATGAAAATTTGGTGTTCGGATAAAGGGAATAGAAGTTTCTGAGCCTGGCGGACTGTTACTGACTTCTGACTGTAACTGACTTTTGACTGTAACTGACTTTTGACTGTAACTGACTTTTGACTGTAACTGACTTCTGACTGTAACTGACTTCTGACTGTAACTGACTTCTGACTGTAACTGACTTCTCTGATTGTAGCTCTACACCTCTGACTGTAATTTTACGCCTCTGATTGTAACTATACGCCTCTGACTGTAATTGATTCTCTGACTGTAACCCAACATCTTTGACCATAACTGACCACCTCGGCTTGATAGAATGATTTCATTGGAGGAAAATCAAAATATGCACACCAAAAAAATAAGTATCAAAATATACGTCCCAAAACATGCGTACCAAGTTATGCGAACAAAAATATGCGTTTCAAATTCTGCGTGCAAAATTATGCGCACAAAATTATGCGTACCAAAATATGCACTCAAAAAATATGCGTGCCAAAAAGTGCGTACCAGAGGCCTAGCAGGAGACAGCAATGAAGCTCCCATCAACAAGATGTCATTTTCGTGTTCTCTTTAGGTGGCGTCCAGTTCTGACAACAGGACTGAAAGAGTTGGAGGTACTTGCTTGTTTTGCCATTTTTTCTAAATTTTATTACTCAAGTTTTCATGTTAAGATATTTGTATACATATTTGGGTGCGTTGGATAAATGGGGATAATTATATACTTATGTTATATATAGTTGATTAGTTTGGATAAATGGAAAGCGTTGACGTTACTACAGATAGACAGATAAATAGATGAACACGCATGAAATCAAGTCACGATGGGCCGACGTACTAAAATAGTTAAGTCTAATAAATGCATTAATGCAGGAGGAACCCAACTTATTACGATATTAATTCTGTGATTAATTCCAAACTAGTGTCAACCAACGTCCGTTTATCATTATGACCCGAAATTATCAAATAAATGCAATTTTTCTAGCATTTCCCGGCAAAATTTAATGCAGTTCATGGATGTAATCTTCAGTCGAAATTTTCTTTAACGAATATGTTAAGATTCACCTGGAAGTGTGTGTCGACAGAAAAGAATTCAATTACAGTCGAGTCAAGAAAACGAATGAATTCCGAAAAACGCGGTGAGTAATAAAACTGAGACCATGTCACCACAAGTGCAAGTTACCTTTACACTGCAGAAGCATTATATAAGAGACGCGAATTTGATACCATCCAACTGCGGCGTCACAACTTCTGCGTTTCGTTTTAATCGAATTGGATACGTCGGTCCTGTGTGCTCATGACAAAGAGCTTCCCTATGGTCAGGTTGTTCGGAGAAAAAAGCACCAAGCAGTTTAAGTAGAATAAAAAATGTTCTGGGGAATAGCCGTTCTAGTAAATTGCAAGCCTTTACCATCGCCGTCTTTAATGTTGATGTATAAATACCTGGTTAACCATCATCAATGTCGTCTTAAAAAACTCGGGTATCATGACGCCTTGTATCTTTTTTATATGTATCAAGGTGAAATTCAATTTTTCCCATTCTCATTTCGTTACCGAGCTGACACAAAGCTTATTTTAGCACGAGGCATAGCCGTAAATGAGGTTATTTCTTGCCTACTGCTTTGCCTCGTATTTTCTTTTAACCCGAGCCACTACAGCCTCATCACAACCATTTTAGTTCCCTACTACAAAGCTTCTTTCAACAAGAGCCTTAAATATCATGGAATTTTTTTACTGTCTTCTTGCAAATATTTCTTCTACACAACCCACTGAAGCTTTGGAGGAATTTTTTACTATCTTACCACATAGCTATTTTCAACCCGGACCACAGGCGTAAATGAGGTCATTTTTCAACTGATGTGCTGCGAATCTTCCTGCAACACAACCCACTGAAGCTCTGGAGCAAATTTTTCTATCTTATCACTAGGCTATTTTCAACACAGACCACACACGTAAATGAGGGAATTTTTCGTCTGCTTGCAGCGAATCTTCTTTCAACGCAACCCACTAAAGATTTTGAACAATTTCTTTTCCCCACATTCCACAAAGCTATTTTGAACCCGAGCCACTGACGCAAATGGCGTTATAATTCGTTCGCAGACTCTCGTTACGCCTGAACGATCTTACACGCCCGTCGTCCTGCACAGACAAGCTGGGCGGCTGGTCAGACTTGGGCAATTTCTCAAGTCTGGAGACGAGCTGTCGGTGCCATCGACCCAGTCTCTTACAGGAGCTAGGACGGCCGCAGAGTTTGTGCTTAAGGGTCCAAACCTTCGTTTGAACCTTCTTTTGAAGGCCGTCTCATGGTGTGAAGTCACGGAAATTTGAGGTCCTTTGAAACGCAAAACTGCCCATGCTTTCATTGTCACCTACATAAGTGATGTAGTACAATTTGCACAATGGAAGCTACAAAATACAGTTTATTTTGGTAATGATTCACTAAAGGCAGTCACACGCCAGTTTTTTCTCGCAATGTCACAGTGAGGCATCGAAAACTTGAAGAAAAGTGTCAAAAGCAGTCCTTTAAAAAAAATCCCCTACCTACATTTAGATTTTTCACGGGAATGACGAAAAACTACATCATTTTAACGTTTTCGGGAAATTTTAAAACAAATGTTGTCTGATTTTCCATGGAATTCCTCACTACTAAATCTGAAATTTTCAACTTTCTTCACAAATCTCTGTTAAGAGAGTAAGTAAATGAAGTGGGATTTCCTGCACGACATGACTTTACGACAACGTGAACTCTGATCGGAAATTCTCAATTAATTTTGGTCATTTGTTTTAGTGCTTACTTGGAATTCCTTTTAAACGGGTTTGCCTTATCAATTTAGAACATGGAATTTCCCTTTTTCAGCTAATTCCATGTAACTAGTATATGTTTTTTCAGTAGGTGTTCACCTTCACGAAAAGATCTAGGAGAGCTCAAGCATGAGAATAATCAGATATAAACAATTTGTTTTTGAAAAATAAAGAAATTCTACGAAATTCTTCAACCTCGGGTAGACAACATTTGCAGTCTGACCGTGGAATGATTATTAAAACCAAACAGTGCTTTCCACTATATTTCAGCTAAAACTCATGACACCATTTTCGAAGACCAAAATGTTATTGCCGTTACAATTATACCCAAAACATGACCATTTTCAAAGGCAAGGAAATTAATCAAGTCAATTAGCCTAAAACATGAAACCTCTTAAAGAATATAAAGTTGATTTCCATTACACTTCAGCCAAAAATATGACCTCCTCTCTCAAATGCTAGAAAATAACTACCATTTCAAGTTGAAACTGAAATTACAATCGGAAGCATAGTTCACTTCGCGAGCACAGCGAAGCTACGTCAATTTCGACGCTGCTGTGACTGAGCAGAACTCACTTAGCGCTAGCGCTGCTCCACTTAATTCCGCTCTTATCGCTAAGTGCAGAGCGGCATAAAGAATACGAAGTCTGCTTTTACGCTCACTCGAGCGTTATCTAGGGGAAAGAGCAGTTGCTGCTCCGTATTGATGACTCAGATCATGTAAAGATATAAAGCTATTGGATCGATTGGAATAGGTCTAGTTAAACCCACCGATTTAATTGTACATTAGCGCCAGCCTTGTTCACACGTGCCGTGAGACACGGATATAAAGCGAGGTGCAAGTGTAAACAACGTTTGGGGACTGTTGGTACGCGGTGTGTGGTGCGTAGGAATGAAGCTTTTAGCCACTCAGAAAAAAATTGAACCTACAACTCTCAGTCACGCTCTTTGGTGACACGCAGTGGCGCAGCCAGCCAAAAATATTGGGCGGGTGGGCGATCCCCGACAAATTATTTCGGGGTGGGAGAGACATTAATTATCAGTAATCTTTTTATTTCTTTACTTAAATCTGAGTCTGAAATTGGCCCCCTGGCTGCGCTCCTGATGACACGAGACTAATAAATAAATATGTTATGTCGAAAAATGTTATTGCCATGTCTTTGTTTTAACGCTTTAAAACGAGAATGCTTAAAACGTCAATTCAAGCTGAGTGAAAGAGACCAAAAACCTTGACATTTTTAAAATCATCTAACGACATTTATTGGTTCAAATTGTGGAAGATTTGAAATTTGTAAAAAAATGAAGATGTACGCACCGCACACAAGTGCGTTATAACGAGAAAGCACAAAAACCACTCAATTTCTACCAGTCAACCATTTCAGCATTGAGGGCTACCTCATGTGCGAGGTTTCTATGGCAACATATCAGCAGAGGAAGAAACTTCCTAGTAAGTAATTGTGCACCACAATCACATCTCAGATGAGCCTGCCACTCATCAGTTACGATGGATGTTAGATACAAATTAGTTGCGACTGATGAACAAGCCGTCGATGATATACATCGGGATGACTTCACGAGCTCTCTACGCCAGGGTGACCGAGCATGAAAGCTTTGCACCAGGAGTCAACCAACTCCGTGCTCTAATTTAACAATACAAACTATCACAACGAGTGCGACGCAGATTTATGACCGACATTAGTTTAGATTGGTTGTTAAAATATAATTTCAAAGGATTAATCAGCCGTATTTCATTTGTTTAGAAGCTGCACCAAGTACACCTCAATGATAATCGAAGCTTCAACAAATGGCAAATGCTTTTAAATTAACACAAATGTGATTCGCATTGTATGAGTCCATGTCGCAAGCTCATGAAACATTTCTATATTAATAATGAACTTTTTCCTCACTGAAATTCCATGTCTTTATTTATCCGAGGGTATTGCTCTTAAAGATCAGGTCGTTTTTCCACATCGTCTGACAATGCCATCAAATAGGTTTGGATGCTCTCAAATTTTTAAGATTTTGGTTAATTTTTATCAAGTATAAAGTGGAGTTCAAGTAATGAATTCGACGCACACAACCTTTAGTAAACTCTTCGGAGAAAAAATGCTGGCCCAAACCAGTGTCATCCTTGAATTCTTGAACGTTGTGAGATCCACCCAACTAGCGTTCGTGATATAGAAACGGTGAAAAATGTCTCATTCATGTATTTACGAATAAATGTGTAATCTATCATCATTTTCCTCCATTTTCATTACCAGAAGAGCAACAAACGTAAAGAAATCATAGGTATATTTGAAAGAATTTTTTATTCTAAATGACGAATAAATCTATTCGCCACATCCACACAATTTTTTCAAAAAGTTTTTAAAAGTTTGTGAGCAGACAAACGCAAACCAGTAATCCAAGAACAGTTTAGTTTTTATTAAACTGACGAAACAATGTTTTGACTTTTACGAAGAGTTCCACACGTCTTGTGAATGCATTGATTACAAAGCTGATGAAATATGAATCAACAGATCAATGAAGAGATTTCATCCCTATCAATTTTGCCTAACTGGTTCCGAATTCTTTAACATGCAATGCGGTCACCACTTGTTACATTATTCATCTATTAACATTTGGACGCATGGATATCAGAATATGTTCTTGATCGATGATACAACGAATACCTCAAAGAAATTCGAATCGACCATTCAGCAGAGACCTTTCTGGACTGCTTCTCTACATCTACGTCGCATTAATGCATAGCGAATGTAATTTATTTCGGCATTTATATTAACAAGACCAGTCGTCGATAACGCGAAGACGCTCACTGCATACAAACATAAATCTAGCAAGAGCGGCAAATCACGCATCGTTTATCGCCTAATTCTTTGATCATCAGACAGGGACGGTAGAAAATTTATTATAACAGGTCGCTCTCAGGGAGCTCGCGAACTAGCCTTCTGAACGTCTCGTTATGACAGATAGAGATCAGGTAGTTGAGCATGGAATGAAAGGCTAATTAACTTATATTTTATTTAAGATTACGGTCGAGGTCGAGTTCATTTAGATAATGATAGAATGGTAGTCTCAGCGCAGCTGTTGCTCGATAACGTACACTACTTATTATTATTCTCATCATATCAGCTTAAGACTCTTTAGCCACAACAAAGATAATCTAAAGAGAGCAAAGAAAAGGACTTTGAAGTGTTTGTCCACTTATTTGCATCTGGTTTCAACCAACGTAAAAACAAGTTAACGTCATCAAATTTTTATAGAACTTCGTTGAAAAAAGTTTGTCTTGTTTTGGCGCCCAATTTTGATACAAAGATGAAATATTGATGTTGATGTTGAAGTGTTGATGTAGACAGTATGATGAAACACCTCTACTAGAAAATTTGATTCGCACCTACACTTCCTAGTCATCTGTCTAAGTTTCCTTTCCACGCATGTAGGAATTTGGTCAAAATGTTATAAACTATTTGACTGCACTGTCATCAGCTGTTTATTTACGTAACGTTGCACATATCGTAAGGAAGCATTTGTCAGCTCAGCTCTGTCTTTTTATCCCCCAAGCGATGGATGAGCTTTGCCCGAGTTCATTCAGCCTTGAAAAGTGAATTTTTGTAATTAGTTTAACTTAAAATGAAGTGTTTTATACATACGATATGCATATCAGGGTATAAAAATAACTCATTCTTCTGTTATCATGCTTTACACAGTTGAAATTAACGAAGGCTATTCAGTTTTCGCTCTAGCAGGCCACATGAAAGTGTTTTATCTGTGTTTCAACTCTGCGAACACATGGCCAAAATTAAACAAGACATTTAATGCGATCATACCTTACAAATTCGAAAAGGAACACATTTATGAAACTCATAAAGGAAACATCAGCTGTGAGAAAAATTTCTAAACATTCAAATCAAATCTGAGATTTCAATGCCAAACTCGCGAGCCAAAATTTTCCACAGAAGGATAATGCAGTCAACGGATCACTGAAAAAGGATCAAGTTAAAGAACTCAAAGCGAGCTGAACAGTGTGCACCTTTTTAGCGAAATGATGGCTGAGTAACAATAGCATTATTTCTCGCAAACTGCAACGCGCATCATCCAGCACGCAGAGTGTGGCCATGATTTAGCGCTTCATAAAACTGCTCGTTCCTCCTCAGTGAGAGTCTAGTCATGTTTACTAGCCCGGAAACTGCAGTCATTTCCGAGACAGTGGAGCAGCTGTAAATAACCGAACGTTCATCTTTACGCTTCCAGATCAATACGGCGGTCGATGACTGTCGAGTTAAGGACATAAATAGTAATTACATCCCGTTTGTCTTTGGTTGAGCGACAAAAGGAAGACAAAAAATTATGTTGATGCACAGCACGATCTACAACGCGTTGAGCAGCAGTGTTAAGTTGAACTTACGTACTCGTACTTGTGCATGCCGACTCTCATAATTTCCATTTATGTAGAACGTTTATTTATGTGTGCAGTGAGCGTCTTCGTGTTATCGATGACTGGTCGCCCTTCTTGTTAATATAAATGCCGAAATAAATTACATTCGCCGTGCATCAATTCGGTGTAGATGTCTCTAGAAAAGTCTCTACTGAATGGTTCGGTCCGACTTCTTATAATTTCTAGCGTATGAAAAATGTAGGGATAGCTCTAGCAGATGAACAGTTTATCAATGCTAATATATCTGAAGCAACGGAGCCACTCGGATCGCTGCTTGCGACCCGAGTGACATTTGAGACATTGGCTTTCCTACGAAAAACTGTTCTTCACCCTGAAAATTGTAAAGAAGTTATCAGCCTTCTTGAATACGAAGGCAAACATTTTAATACTTTTAACGATCTTAATAACAGGTCAAGCCTATTTTGGGGGAAATGAAGCAGATTAGACTAGATTAAATTACATTAGAAATTATAAAGAAAATTTCGGATTCCAGCATAGTTGTGGAAGAATGAAAAACAAACGATGTACGTAAATTAAATGGGCTGCCCTCCAGAACTTTTCATATGGTACCGATGTCGTCCTAAGACTAATTTAGCCAACTATATAGTGTTCAATCCCTGAAAAAAAAACGGAAAACTCCTATAATACGTAATAAACCTTTTCGATGTATACTCGATACGTTCATCTTTAACACGTTGACTGTCTATTGGGGCATAAGAGTATCACTAGGTAAACTGCTCACATTTATGTATCGGTGTGAATGAACAGCATTTCAATTATTTCGACATCTTTTTGAGAAGATGTTTAAGCACACGAGGTAAAAAATCACCTGCTGTTACATTTTCCCACTTTTTAGAAGAATTCGTTTTAAAACTCTGCTACTTTCAACCTTACCTTTCACGAAATACCGCTCATTTGGAGGCTTCGATATTGAAAGTGTTAACAGCAATCACAAGCTTTGAAACTCTTAAAACTCTTTGTTGCACTGTGCTGTGCATCGTAAGGCGTTTTCTTCCATTCAAGTGAACTTTTCAGAGTTTTTGTGGTTGTGGTGAGCGAGGAAGCACACCCTGCAAACTCTAGAATGAATTATACAGGAAAAATCTATCAGGTTAAGATCAAGCGATTGGAATGGCCACGTCCCCTTACTCCAAAGCTTGAGAAAATTATACTACCAAAACTGTTGACTTTATTGGACATGAAATACGAGATGCTGCAACGAAGCCAGCTCTCTGACAGCGATGGAGGTCACACTTTGAATGAGAAAAATGTAACTCTCTATATAGAAGGAAGCTACTCTCTTTATGAGATTGAGAACAAGGTTTTCTTCAGAATGAGACGAAAGCTAAGCCTTCATCTGAATGATATGCTTGTTACACAATTCATCTACATTAGATGGAAGCAACTGTCTGAATGAGATGAAGGAGATTTACTTCATCTGAATGAGATGAAGGTTACTTTCTTCAGCTGAAAGCGATGTAAGCTACGCTCTCCATCTGAATGAGATGGAGGCTACTCTCCGAATGAGATGGAGGCTACTCTCTCAATGAGATGGAGGCTACTCTCTGAATGAGATGGAGGCTACTCTCTCAATGAGAAGGAGGCTACTCTCCGAATGAGAAGGAGGCTACTCTCTCAATGAGATGGAGGCTACTCTCTCAATGAGATGGAGGCTACTCTCTCAATGAGATGGAGGCTACTCTCTGAATGAGATGGAGGCTACTCTCTCAATGAGATAGAGGCTACTCCCTCAATGAGATGGAGGTTACTCTCCGAATGAGATGGAGGCTACTCTCTCAATGAGATGGAGGCTACTCTCTCAATGAGATGGAGGCTACACTCTGAATGAGATGGAGGCAACTCCCTGAATGAGATGGAGGCTACTCTCTGAATGAGATGGAGGCTACTCTCTGAATGAGATGGAGGCTATTCTCTCAATGAGATGGAGGCTACTCTCTGAATGAGATGGAGGCTACTCTCTGAATGAGATGGAGGCTACTCTCTGAATGAGATGGAGGTTACTCTCTCAGTGCGGTGAAGGCTACTCTCTGAATGAGATGGAGGCTAGTCTCTGAATGAGATTTAGGCTACTCTCTGAATGAGATGGAGGCTACTCTCTGAATGAGATGGAGGCTACACCCTGAATGAGATGGAGGCTACTCTCTGAATGAGATGGAGGCTACTCTCTGAATGAGATGGAAGCCATTCTGAGATGAGATGACGCTCAGGAGGAGCGGAGGGTAAGCGAGCAGTAGGGCTGCCGCCACGACACTAGCAGCATCTGTGTCGTTACAATCCCCTTAGCAGCACCCTGTGGGGTGGGGCTGGCTCTGGTGTTATAGATATAATAACAAGAGAACAATATCGTCATGAAGTGATTTCAACTCGTATTAATATCAAAGTGAGCCAGCTTTATTGACTGAGAATCAACTGTCAAACGCCTACCGCCACACCTAACGGCGCGGGTTAACCTGTTCTTTGTCATTATCGTATTTGAGTGTCAATTTGAATTACATCGAACGGCACTTCGATGTACCTGCGTGCCTGGCTGTCATCCGAGGATGGTGCTCCTGGCACTCCACATCTCGACATCAGAGAGACTCCACA